>JANHGN010010743.1:0-71129 GCA_024605025.1 Megaceryle maxima
AATAACCCCTCCTTTGCCAATGAATATGTATGTTTCTCATTATAAATAATTGCTTGCTTTGAAGTACGGCACGCAAGTTAGGAGGGGTGATCCCCCTTGTGCCCAGCACCATAATAAACATACCTACTTTATAACCTATCTCGGGTTGTAGAGTTTGATTCCGCACCTCAGAACATGGATTATAACATTCTTGTTTAACTCTTAAGACATAAAAAGGTCACCTTCAGATATTATCAAACTGGCCCAATTACTTGCGGAATTTCTTGCAGTCTGTGGTCAGAAATAGTCACCAAGATGACAGACATTTTGGTATTTTATATTTTCTACTGGTTAGTAGCTTCATCGGGGCCTAGAACAGTGAACTGAAATTGAAGACCACTGGAACATATAGAGATTCATGCTAGCATTAAGGAGTTGGTTTAGACTTAAAGATTTAGCAGCTCTTGCTAAAAAAGCTCTTGCATGTAAGAGCATAACAAATGTGAGAAAAGTTTCTACAGAGCACATGCAAACCATAGAGGCTTAAGCTGTGGTCTGTTCTTACAGAAATCTATGTGGGTGTAGTGATAGAGACCTCATAAATAAATTGCATAAAAAAACCAAGAAACAACCTCGAGGTAGCTCACAATATGCCCTTAGGAGGTGATCAGACAAATCTGTGACTGAACCTCAAAGGGCATGTGTCCAGAGTCTTCAAGAAGGCAATTACCATGTTTTCAGTGGCTGACCTGTGTAAAGCCACAACACTTAATTTAAAAAATAAAATACACTTTGCATGCAGAACTCACATGACCTTTTAGTCCCTAAATTTACTGTAATTACTGTATTTACATTCCTGACAGGATAACCCAGATGTCACTGCACCTGTATTTTGAAGACTGTGGATTTGCAGGACAATGAATTCACCGAAGAAAAATGGAGACCAGTGAGAATTGTATTGGCTGTTTATTATCGGTGAATAAGAAAGAATCCATCTAAAACACAATAGCAGAAAAGACCCAGACAAAAACACAACATAAGGGAAAACAAAATAAGAATGAAACAACTATTGCAGGCATATTAAACCTTCACAGAATCACAGAATCACAAAATCACAGAAAGTTAGGGGTTGGGAGGGACCTTGAAAGATCATCTAGTCCAACCCCCCTGACAGAGCAAGATCACCTAAATTAGGTCACACAGGAACATGTCCAGGCAGGTTTTGAATGTCTCCAGAGAAGGAGACTCCACAACCTCCCTGAGCAGCCTGTTCCCATGCTTCATCACTCTCACTGTGAAAAAGTTTCTCCTTATGTTTACATGGAACCTCCTATGTTACAGCTTGCACACATTACCCCCTGTCATATCATTGGACATCACTGAGAAGAACCTGGCTCCATCCTGCTGACGCTCACCCTTTACCTATTTATAAACATCAATGAGGTCACCCCTCAGTCTGCTCTTCTCCAAGCTAAAGAGACCCAGCTCCCTCAGCCTTTCCTCAGAAGGGAGATGTTCCATGCCCTTAATCTTCGTGGCTCTGCACCGAACTTTTTCAAGCAGTTCCCTGCCCTTCTTGATCTGACAGGCCCAGAACTGGACACAATATTCCAGATGCAGCCTCACCAGGGCAAAGTAGAGAGGGAGGAGAACCTCTCTCAACCTACTAACCACACCCCTTATAATACACCCCAGAATGCCATTGGCCTTCCTGTCCACAAGAGCACACTGCGGGCTCGTGGTCACCACCAGGACCCCTAGCACCCTTTCCCCTAAGCTGCTTTCTAACAGGTCAGTCCCCAGCCTATACTGGTACATGGGGTTGTTCTTACCCAGATGCAAGACTCTACACTTGTCCTTGTTATATTTAATTTGTTCCTGCCCAGCTCTCCAGCCTGTCGAGGTCTCGCTGAATGACAGAACAGCCTTCTGGTGTGCCAGTCGCTCCTCCCAGTTTTGTTCATCAGCAAACTTGCTGACATTGCACTCTGGTCCTGCATCCAGGTCACTGATGAGTATATTGAATAGTACTGTATTTGAAGAAGCCTTTTCTGTTGTCCTTGATGTCTCTTGTAGGGTTTAACTTCAAGGAGGTCTTAAATTTCCTGACTGCCTCCCTACATCCTTTGACAACAGCCTTATATTCCTCTGAAGTGGCCATCCCTTCCTTTCATGATCTATAGCCTCCCTTCTTCCACTTGAGTTTGCCCAGCAGTTGCCTGTTTAACCATGCCGGTCTCCTGCCTCCCTTTCTTGATTTCCTACTGCTGGGATGCTCTGATCTTGAGCTTGGAAGAAGTGGTTCTTAAATGTTAACCAACTATCTTGAGCCCCTTCGCCTTCTAGTACCCTGTCCCATGGGTTTTCCCCTCGCAATTGCTTGAAAAAAAGCCAAAATTGGTCCTTCTGAAGTCCAAGTTTGTGATTCTGCTTGGTATTCTGTTCCTGCCACACAAGATCCTTAACTCCAATGTTGTCAAGATAAACACACTACCTATGTTATCTCAGAAGTTCTGGAAGAAATTTTGTCTTCTGATGCTGTAATGCTGCCCCAGGCACTGACAGTAGAGACCTGTGAAATGGCATGCATCCCTTCCATTCTGCAGGGCACAAGATTTACCCTGACCTCAGGAAGTAACCTTGATGCTGGACTCCAGAAAATACTTTTTCATTCCAGACATTGAAAAGCATTTAGGAAGAGATGGATAACTTCGAGCAGGCAAGATGAGATTTAACTTGTAATTTTACCCTAACAGCTATGATAAAGGGATGCAGTTACACAGAAAAATACTTCAGTGGCAAAGTCATCAAGAATGAATATTTTATATCAGCCTAATGTCAAAACACTGTTGAGGTTAATATGCTATGCACTTGTTTGACTTTTAACTGTGTGCTTTTAAGGCCAATTGTAAACTGTCTATCTTTAGACTATGGTACACCTAACTCATTTATTATTATTAATCATATTTCTGATCTTTTACAATCTTTCCACCATCTTGATTTTTCACTTAAATATGATTACTTTTTTAAAGAAACCCACAATTTTTCCTAAGTTTTTTATCTTCTCCTGACCATGAGAGAAGTGGGCCACTTTGCCATTCAGTGGGGAGAAATTCACCCTCACAACTCAAGTAAAAATATCTGAAATGTTTCATAAGCAGTAATCACTACTTTCATGGCTGCAGCAATCTGCAGAGTTTGGACACGTAATTAAAGTAATATGGACTGAAATTTCTATGTACTGTACAAATGCATGGTAAAAAACAATCTCTTCAAACAGATTTATGGATTCAATTTGCAGAGTATTTGTGACCTACATCCATTGTTAGGTAAAGCATCATAATTTTCAAAAGACAAAAGGATTTTCTCTACCTTTTCTCCCGCAGTTTTCACACTTGGTATAAAACTATTACATAGAGGGGAATAAGAGGGGAAGAAAAAGTTGAGTAAGTGAGGTTCAAGACCCTGATGCCCAGATGACTCACAAAGCTGAAGAATCATCTGCTCTGTAGTACCCAGTGAATATTTAATATCGTTATATGAAGTGCAAGAGCTTCATCTTATAACTTGACTTTCAAGCACGTGAAAGTGAACTGTGAAGTGAACCCCCCTCAAAAGAATGGAAGACCAAACCCAACACTTCACAACATTGAATAAAGACCCTAACCATGGTGATAAGGGAACAAAGAGGAAAATGACCACTTCTCAAGTTTTTCAGAAAATTGTTGTTAGCATCTGACTTCTTTAGCAGGCTCTGGAGAAGAAATTTGAGTAGATAGGGAATTAAATTTAGGACACATGCTGGTTGTCAGTATTTCACTGTCAGATGGTACAGGCACCTTCCTGATCAGAGATCCAATATGGGTAAACTCCCAGGAAATGTGCTGGTGGTATTCCAAAGCATTTAATCTTCTATGTGCCCACTGGAGGTCTCTTTACCATGGATCCCAGCTTCTGCAGCTCAATGTCTAAAGGTTTTGTTCTCTGACATTCAGCATTGATACTTTTAAGCCCTAATGCAGATCTCAACCTTAGAGTTTAAGTCAAAGTTCCAAAGCAAACAAAAAGGTTAATCCCCACAGCAAATCAGCTTTGCAGAAAAGGACCTAATGGTCTTGGTGGATGACAAGCTGACCATGTGTCAGCAATATGTGCCTTTGCAGCAAAGGAGGTCAGCAATATTCTGGACTGCATTGGGATAAGCATTGCCAGCAGGTTGAGGGATCTTTCCTCTGTACTCACCCCTGGTGAGATATATCCAGATAGCTGGGTCCAGTTTCATACTTCCCACCCTATGAAAGGCCCTGTATAGGTCCTGCATAGCTGTAGTTACCTATTTTAAAGCAAGCTCCACTTTGCCAATGGGTGATTTTGCCTACATTTTTTCAATTCTACTTAGCAAATGTTAAAGAAGCATTACAACTGGATTATGTTGCTCTGCAAACAACAGGATACTTTTTGCCCAGTTTAGACAATAATACTATTAAAAAAAATGCTTTGCTCAAAATAGAAAATGTATATATGTCCAAAGCAATTTAAAAATCCCTCCTAATGCAGCAAAAGTGCATTAACGTTATGATTTGCTAAGAAGTTTGAAACTGTCTTTTGTATCACAGAAAAGGACACAGCTTCCCATGAAAATGTCCACAGTTCTGACATATCCTATATGAGGTCTATCAGATAAAGCGAGTTCTTGTGCACAGTTCAGATTCCTTTTAAATAAGTTCAAAAGCATTGAGACATCAATGGCAAATCAAATCTGAATCCTTTCCAAAGGAAAAATTCTATTATTTATTTATTTTGACTGCAGTTACTATTTCTCATTTTACTGTATTCTGAGTCCAATGTTGATGCTTTCCTATGGTTAGATGTTACCAATATTTATTTAGAATTAGATTACAAGGCATAATGTAAAAGGCTAAGCAACTGCATTGCTACTGACATAAGTAAAGTTACTCAGGCATAAAGATTTGTAAGTGTAAAAAAGATTTTACATTTCCTCTTCTGCCTGTTTTTCACTGCCCTTGCCTAAGCTGACTGTGCCAAGCCTGTGCAGGAGAGAGCAATAACTACAAAATCTCATTATGATTTCATAGGTCAAGGTATCTTGTCTACTGAAACATCCATTTTGTCATTCCCTGAGTCAGCTGATAAAGGACAAATCCAGTTTGTCATTCCCTGAGTCAGCTGATAAAGGACAAACAGAGACATTGTTTTCTTATAAGCAATTTTTAGGAAGCTCCAAGAGACAAGGGTTTGTCTTCTGAAAATTTGAAAGAGATTTCTAAAATAGTGGTCCCAAATGTTTTTAGATCACTCACTAATACCTGACAGAAGCAAATCTAACATACAGGATGCTTTACACATGCTTCTAAGCAGGTAGAATGGTTACCTTTAAAAGCAGAGGTCCATGTGACAGAGGTCACAGATGAAGCAGACTGGAAGTTTGGTTTACTTTCCTCCCTCCCTAGTCATTTCACAGATACTAAGGGCATCATCAGCATGTCACAGCCAGACGTAGCAGCAGCTCTGTTTTTATTGGTTAGGTATAAAGTGATCGTAAATAGTCAGAGTCAGGCATTTAGCCCACACTCACCTTCCAGTCTCTCCATGTGTCTCACATTAAGTATAACCAAATGACCCTTGCTACAATCTAGGTTAATGTTCTGAGGACTTTTTCAACAGCAAAGCACCCAAATTCTATTGGACGTGTTAAGTTGGGTAGTATTACTCTGTTTATTTGCTTATTCAGCATTTCAATCCTAGGTGTATTGCTATTAGCACTTGAAGAGCTCTAATATTCTTATGACACCACCTGTAAAGTACTGAATGCACCAGTCACATGTAGTTTTCTCACTGGAGATCCTTTGAGCAATGCCAATGACAACACTTTTGGGGTATCTGCTATAAAGCTGGTTTCCACTGAGTAGGTCCCACTCTGATCTCACTGGAGCCCTCATAAAATCAATAATAATAATATGAAGTAATAACAAAATAATAATAATAGAAATGTTAAATAAATGCACCACTGGTTTAAGTGCAAATGAACAAAACTTACCAAATTAAGACAACTTGAGTAGTTCATCCAGAAGCCCCAACTGTGTCAGAATAAATTATTGTAAAGCCTGGGGACATTGAGGTGTTCTGGGTTCCCCAGTACAAGAAGACATGGACATGCTGGAGTCCAGTGAAAGGCCACTAAAATGATTAAGCAACTGGGGCATTCCTTCTATGAAGAAAGACTGAGAAAACTGGAACTGTTCAGCCTGAAGAAAAGAAGGCTCAGGGGGGATCTCAATCTTTACAAATATCTGAAGGGATAGTGTAAAGAAGATGGAGCCAGGCTATTTCCAGTGGTGCCCAGTGAAAAAGCCAGAGGCAATGGCCACAAAATGAAACACAGAAGGCTCAATCTGAACATTGGGAAATCCTTTTTTCACTGCGAAGGTGACTGAGCACTGTCATGGTTTGCTCAGAGAGGTGATAGTCTCCATCCTTGGAGATGTTCTACAGCCATATGGTCATATTCCTGGACAACTGGCTGTAGGTGACCCTGCCTGAGCAGGAGAGTTGGACTAGATGACCTCCAGAGGACCCTTCCAAATGCAACCATTCTGTGATTCTATGATGCTATGATAAAAATGATGTAGATCTTGATCTGCACATTTCTAGGACCTAATTTGATGTTGTGTATGGTCATTTAAGGAATGACAGGACTGACACCGCTGAATCTCCTGCTTCCCTACACAGTCAATTGGCTATTCACAGACTGCAAAGGCAGAAAGGATCATTGCAGTTCTCTCAGAACAGTCACACAGAGAAATGCAGAGGAACACCCAGCACACTGGCCTGATACTAGCAATAAGTTAATTAAATCAAAACTCCGCTGGGGGCCTGTTCTAGGGGAAGAAGATCTGAGGAGTATCTCAAAAGAGATAAATGGCATAAATGAGAAATGCTATTCTTCAGTTATTTAGCATCACTCCTTGTTTGTGACACAGTAATTTTCTCTTCTGCTTTTGTTATTAATATCAACTATACTCTCCACTGAGTCAAGGGTAATAGGAAGCCCAAACAACTGGGGTTTGGAGGACTAGAGGAGAGAGAGATTGGAATCCAAATATTTCTCCTGGATATTTTTTATCAATCCCAACAATTCCCGAGGAAAAATTCTAATCTACTTGTCTTCCCATTAGAGTATCATTGATCCCTGCTGCCACTCAGTGTAACACATTGGGTGGAACACATCTGGTGAGCCAGAAATACTTGTTTCTCAGTCACCCCTACTCCTTGTATAATCACTGGAGTGAAACAAACACTTTTGAATTCAATTTCATTGTGAAAAGGATGTCTAAAATAAATCAGATGAATCTTAACCTAAAAGCACCTATTTCTTTCCACAATGCTTGAAGAGAGCTGCTGACAGCTGATGTAGGGAGACACCCACAGGAAGATTAATGTCAGACTGCGATGTTGATTTTTGTATAGAGAGACAGTCATGATCTGACCTGATGAATGGTTGCAGATGAAGTAGATTTTCACTGCCATTTGGAATACTACTTTTATGGACAGGCGTCTATGTTGACATCACCGAGAAAGAGGCCCCTCAGAAGCAGCATATCTTTAGCCTTTAGCTCCCAAGTGACCATCCAGAGGGGACAGAATGTGGAAAGCAATGCTGATAGCTGTCCCTGCCTTACTTAGTTTGCTACACAACTTCTTCCATCTGTTAGAGAGGGACATCACTGGTTTTACCATTGCTGCCATTTTAGTTTCGAGGATCTGCTGCAAGGTCAGACCCAGAAAATCCCTTGTTAAACCATTAACTGTGTTCTCTTGCAGGTCATCTGTCTCCAACAGCTGCCTCATGCTTTCAGTAGGTTTTTGGACCGGGAACTGGTGCTATAGTAGTGGGTAATAGTACTGCTGTCCTGTAGGACCACAGGAGAAAACTATTGATGAAAGTCACATGGATAAAGATTCAGAACCTGGACATTCATCATGCCATGCTAATTTACAAACTTGCTTTAAAACTGGTAATACACAGCCCCTGCTGTTGTATGGCAAACTGATTCTGCCCCAAAACTGTTAATTTTATTATTGACAATGATCTCCATAGGGACAGGGATCCTGTAAAATACATGGATTTCAGGATGTTTTCTTCCTCCCCTTACTTGGTTTGTTAACTTTGCTGGGCACTAATATTCTTGGAAAAGACAGAGATTTGTCTCAGTTATTTCAGTGCCCTCTAATACAGTAAAACAAATACAAATGCCTTCGTCACATCCCAGAGGCACTCAGCCTTGCCAAGCACAGAGCCGAGCAATCTGAATTTAAACTGAAAGGCAGTTTGCTGGCTCTGGCGGATTCAAAGACAGCCTGGTCACCAAAATCAAACTACTCTTCTGGGGACTGCAGTGAAAAGAGAGAGACGGCAAAGCAGAACAAGTGAAATAAGCCCTTTCAGGTCCCCTAACATCATCCTATAGGTCCCTGCTAATTAAATTAATCTTGAAAACAGAAATTGTTCTGACAGTCTAAGTATATCATCACATATTTAACATAAACATACTCTGTGATCTCTTTAGAATTTTTTTTTCTTCAATTCATGTATGTTTGTCAGAGGCATAAAAAAACCACTGCCATTCAAAGACATTATGGAAAGACACCATTTAAATTATTTGAAGGATCATATGAACTGTATCACCCTCATTTCAAAGAAATAGAGCACAAAATAAAATGTTGGGATGTGGGTGCAGGTAGCTTTTTATTCACCCTTTCTCTTCACACAACAATAACCAAGATACGATCAAAGATTGAAGATCAAGTATTGAAATCCTTCTCCCTTTAACACATCAGTAAATATGTTACATGAATCACCTTTTGCAATGTGTGCCAGTCATGTTCAGGTCTGTAATCACTTCCATAATATTTTACTTTTTCAAAGCAGGAAATCTACTTGTTTCATATGTTGGAGTTTATGCATTAAGTCCTCAGGAAAATAAAAATCTATGCCCTACCAAGGTAAACAGAAAAAACTCCACTAAATTCTGTTAAGGCCAGTACTTCACACCAAATCTTTGGGTTTCAGGTAAGTCTTCAAAGTTGCCAACCTTCTGTAGTCTTGTGAAGAGCCAAATCCATATACTCTCTCATCCTTATTTGCTATCATTCAAATTCTTTATGCTAAAGATGTTCACAGCTGCCTCAACTCAGTGTTTAAGCAGGTAAATGCAACACCAATCTCAACTCAAAGCAGAATCTGTGCTCAGTGATACTGACCACTTTTCATCATTTTATCAATCAATGAAAAGCATATATATTCTGTCTCTCCAAAATAAAAATATCATATAATGGCAGGCAGAAAGAGACCACTTCTATGCATTAAAGTTTCTTTGGTGCCAGGTACTGTAGTAACAGCATCATCTGATGGACTGGTTCACCTTCTACTTTTGTTTGACCTATCCCCACTTGTTTCCCACTTTCCTTCCTCTCCTTTTTACAGATGTTTAAAAGCAACCCAGGCCTAATGATATAAAATGCTCTGGTTTATGTGTAATGCCAGCAAGCCTGTGTGGCTTCTTTTTCTCTCCAGATATGAGCAAGCCACCTCTTTTTCTCTGTACTCCTTTATAGAAAGTGAACATTCTGAAAACTGAAACATACAGTATTGCTTTGAATTAAACATGTCACAATATGCTTTAAAATCTCTTCTAAATTGGAAAGTCCTTTCCCCATGCCATGTAGTAGGAAAATGTTTTGATTTAAATAAGAAATTATTTGCACATTTGCCCTTTTTTTATATGTTGCTTTTGGTGTAAAACAAGTTCTTTCCCAATGAGAGTTCTTAATGTTCACAAATGGTCAGGAAATAAAATTGAATGTTCAAAGATTTTGCTCTCTGGTGCATACAGATATCACACTTGTGATGCTGAAGTTTGATTGCCAGCCCCAATGTGCAGCAAGTGATTGAAAGTCTTTACTTCGATCATGAAGGAGATGAGGAAAAAAGGCTCAGTGTGCAATGTGACAGATGTGAGTTCTTGGAAACATGTGAACTTTAAAGCTTATTATGCAGGGAGATAAGGCAAGCACTGCGGACACACAGAATATTAATAAAATCTTTTGGATTGATACTATAAACATCATGCGAATGTGTGCTTCTGCTTCTCTGATACAATACCACAAGAATACCAAACAAGTCTAGAGAAAGCATTACTCTCCAGAGAAAATTTGTTTATACCAGCTTACTCTGATACCAACCAAGAAGGCAAAGCATGAAAGAAATATCTCTGCTCAAAGTACATATATTAAAAATGGAAATCTGACAAACTTGCACATGCACTTCTCAGGATTCCACACAAGCAATAGGTAATGTCTGGTTAACCCAGAAAGTAGGATGCCTATTTGCCAGGCTTTTCCTTTTTAATGTTTGGTCTGTACTGCTTTGTCTTAGAGGACGTATATGCTGCTTTTTGAAACCTAGTTTGAAAGTTAATACCTTTCTTGCCCCAAGAAGAAATACTGTGCTTGCAGAACTAAAGCCAAGGCTCTATTTGGTGGCGTCCCTTTGCCTTGATTAGGCTACTAATGTTCATGTTTCTATCATAGCTCTCTAATCCTCATGAAATCTTGTGTTCTTCATGATTATCCTTTAGTCAGATAACCCAACATTCCCAAACACCAGTGTGTGAGTAGTGACAATGTAATTGATCTTGACATAAAGCTCAATAAGACCGTTACCAATGGAACACACAAACAACTTCTTTTGGAAAGAGAATCGTCAGCTTCCCCATCAGCTTTCTTATAAAACATTTTGCCCACACAAACATCTTTACTTGCTTCTTCACATGAAATAGATGAATAAACTCAGTGGATGATATTTAAGTGATATTTACACCAGTGGTGGGTGTGGTGGGCTTCATCATTTCACAATGAAGTAACTGTCTGCATAAGCATCGCTCTTGTGTCCTTATCATATCTGGTAAACTAAACCACACATAAGCTAAAAGTCACAACAGATACCTTATTTGGCAAATCCCACCTCTTCTTTCATATGAGGCAGGTTTATAAATTCCTTTAATTTTATACTCACATTTAGCTGGGGAGGTTTCCCCTTGTTTTTTTCCCCACAAAATCTGTTGACTGAATATGAAGAGTTCAATGCCAATATTCTATATCTATGCAATACTGAATTTAAAATTCAAGCTGTGTTACTTACACTTCAATCAATCACTTGAATACAGACCCATATTTAAAGTAACTATATTACATAGTTTATCTGATGCATCAGAGATTTATAGGCTAGCTAGAAAATTAACATTCAGATTGCCCCAGTATTTACATAAGAATATAAGAGACAGTAGCATCCCGCTTTCCTGAGAAATACTAGCACATACAGAGCACATGAATGATGGCACACAATGAATATTGCTTTATCCTGTGTACACTAATGTGCACCTCCTCACTCAAGCCCTTAGCATTAATGCACTTCTGCAAACTGCAGACTATAGTGAAAAGGAAAATATCCTACTGAATTCCTCATAGATACATAGTAAACTGAAGACAGTATTTAGTCCTGCTAAAGTAGGAAAATCATAGGCACTTAGGACTTAGGAACTTGTGGTGGGTTGACCCTGGTTGGATGACAGGTGCCCACCAAATCTTCTCTATTACTCACCCTCTTCATCTGGAGAGAGAGAGAGAATATAATGAAAGGCTCATGGGTCAAGATCAGATCACTCACCAATTACCATCACAGGTAAAACAGACATGACTTGGGGAAATTAATTTATTACCAATCTCATCAGAGTAAGATAAACAAAACCAACTGTTAAAAACATCATCCCTCCATACCTCTCTTCTTTCTGGGCTTAACTTTACTCCTGATTTTCTTTACTTCCTCCATTCTCAGCAACAGAGGGGGACAGGGAAAGGGAGTTGTGGCCAATTCTTAACACAGTTTCCACTGATCCTTCCTCTTCAGTGGGAGGACACCTCTCACACTTTCCCTCCTCCAGTGTCCCCTCATGGGACAGTTCCCCACAGGCTTCTCCAATACAAGTCCTTCCTATGGTCTGCAGTTCTTCATTAACTGCTCCAGAATGAATCCCTTCCAATGGGTGCACTCTTTCAGGAAAAGACAGCTCTAGCACGGGTCCCCCACAGGGTCACAAGTCCTGCCAGCAATCCTGCTCCAGCATGGTCTCCTCTCTCCACAGGTCCTGACAGAGGCTTGCTCCAGCATGGGCTCCCACAGGGTCACAGCCTCCTTCAGGCATCCACCTGCTCCAGTGTGGGGTTCTCTATGGGCTGTAGGTGGATATCTGCTCCACCATTAAACTCCATGAGCTGCAGGGGAAGAGCCTGCTTCACCATGGTCTTTACCATAGGCTGCAGGGGAATCTGCTCTCTGTCACCTGGAGCACCTCCTTCTCCTCCTTCTCTTCCATGAACTTTAGTGTCTGAAGAGTTGTTTCACATATTCTCACTCCTCCCTCTGGCTGCAGTTGCAGTTTGGTGTTTTTTCCACCTTCTTAAATGTGTTTTTAGAGATGCAGTACCACCATCACTGATGTGCTTGGCCTTGGCCAGCAGTGGGTTCATCTTGGAACCAGTGGCATTGGCTCTTTCAGACACATGGGAAGCTTCTAGCAGCTTCTCAGAGAAGCCATCCCTATAGCACACCCACTACCAAAACCTGGCCACGCAAACCCAATGCAGAACTGAAAACAAGTACAGTGACAAAAAAGCAAACTTTGACAAATGGACCAGAGAGAGGGATCTGTATCCATTTGCTTCAAGTTTTGTTTCTGATCTTGTCATGGTTTAAGGTCAGGGCAGCCTCTTAGACCTATAACAGACGCTCTCTGTTAACCCCTCTCCCTCCCCAAAGGGGAAGAGAAAGGGAATAAGGGAGAGAGACTTAGCTATTAGAAAAGGAAACTAGAACACCTTTAATGAAAATGGAAATGATAAAAATGGAATATATACAAATATATACAAAACCAGTATTGAACCCAACCCCCCTGATGGTAATTGCATCACCGTCACCACTGACACTGTCGAGCAGGCACTGGGGGAGCCTCAGACTGAGCCCCACAGCAGACAGGAGCTGTGTTCAGGAGATGGATTCTGGTACTGGATTCAGGAAGACACCGATTGGGAATGAAGGCAGAATGGATAGAGTCCTCATCAGATGGTCCAAGGAAGGAACTAAAAGAAAGGACCTGAGCCAAGCCAAGCAAAGCTGGCAAAGTGGTCCAAGAGAAGAGAAGAGCAACATACCCTCCAGATCCCTCAGCTTTATACCAAATATGACATATATGGGCTGGAATACCTTGTTGGTCAGTTTGAGGTCACCTGCCCTGTCCACTCCTGAAGGTGCAGCCTTTCACTTTTCTGCACCCCCTAATGTGGTACACAAGATCCAGCAGTGGCCTTGGTCTGCATATCAATCCTTCATCATAACTCCAAATATGGGGTGTTATCACTGCTAGAAGCAGACACCATTTTCGAAAACAAGCTGCTAACTTAAGAAAGTGCAGTTAGTTAGAAGAACTGAGCTGAAAAATAAAATCACTGAACAGAATTAGTTCGTTCTCATGCAAACCAGGACAGATCTGAGGTCTATTGCCCTCAGTAGCAGCTCTCATGATGCATATGCATGAACATGGCATTTTCTAATAAAAAAGATAAGCCAAGCGTTAGTAACAGAGTAACTTTAAACTATGCTACAGCCAGCTTCTGACTGCTGGCAAGTCTCCACCAGGCTCACAGATGTATGATCTTGCACTGGTGAGCAATTTCAGGTTAACATTGCTCTAAGACGTACAGTTCTATCAGCCATCTCACTTTTAACTGTTACACCAAGTATAAAGCGTGGCTGGGTAGTGGAAAAGGCAGGACTATTCTGCTCCATTGCATAGAGGTGACCAAGGATCTCACATGGCTCCCCAAAATTAAATGCTTGAAGATTGTACCAGTTTACCACTGTTTTGGAATACTTGCTATCAACAAGAGTCCTAAGAACTTTCAATAGTGATGTAAATATGCTTTTGCTGGCAGTTAAGACATTGTTTGGAACTGTGGTTAACACACCTACTTCCAGCGGTAATCCAGGCATGATGAGTTAATTTTCTTACTTAAATGAATAAAGAGAGTTTCTGCACTGATAAATGTTCACAGGCTTTGAGCAAAAAGAACTTCAAGCTGCCAATGAAGTTAATACTCTCCCTATGACCCCTCCTGACTAGATTTGACCATCTGTCACTTTTATTGAAAAATGCAAATAAATTTATTTTATTAAACATATTTAGCCAATTTTTTTTTTTCCATTCTACTCTCTTGTCCTGATTATTTAATGTTGGTCCAGTTTTGAAGCACTATTCCTTTGGCTGAAGAACTGTTTGTCATATTTATATGGACACTGCCATTTTGAAAGGTGAACAGATTCTCCTCATTCACTGTATAATGTTTGTTGTCATGGAATTATACATTATTAATAAGATAAGAATAGGCAAACATGACACTGCAGGGAAGCTGGCACATCTTCAGGTAAAATATACAATGAAGAGGTTGTCCTCTACTGAAGAGTATTTAGGCTAGTAAAGGCAACTTGCAGAGTTGAGCTGACAGCCAAGTGCTCGAGGACTTTTTGTCTTTCAGTCCAGCACATTCAGGAACTAAATCCCACTCCCATAGTCTCCTCAGAAGATGCTGCCCAGTGGCTCTCATTGTCTCTCTTTTTTAGCCACTCCTGGAAACAATGTTTTATCTAGAACTGATGAGCAAAACATTTTTGCAGCCAACAGACAACCTTCCCTCCTCATCATTTCCATCAGTTTCTGCTACTGCTGTTTTTCCTGGAGTCTTCCCACTAGTGTCTTCCCATCAAAGAAACCTAGCAGGGATATGAGTATATTTAAGTACCTCAATTAATTCATGTTATTCCACTCTGTTCTAATTAAAATTTAAAATAAATAAATAAATAAATGCATAATGTGAAATTCAGGAATTAATTTGCAGAAATTAAATTCACAAACTTCACATGACTACAAGGGTAGACCACAGGAAAAAAGGAAATTATTCTGCAAAGATTTTGTCTGATTTCTATGCCAAAATAATCAATTCCCTCAGGATACCCTAAAGATATTTTATACACTTGATAAATTTCTGCTTTTGAATGTTTGTGTGTGTTGCAGTTAAGGTTAGTAGAACTGTAGCGTCACTCTTCAATGAAAAATAAATAGATTACATGCAAACTCTTGTGCCAAATAAATGATGGATGGTTAATCTACATATTATAAATATGAAATGTCAAAACAATTGTTCTCTGCAAGAACTAGCTCATGGAATGAATCTCTCTCTTTTTTTTTTTAATTTTACCCACCCTCAACATCTTGTCACAGAGGTGTTTGGATGTCTTGAGACTGAGTTTCTATTGCTTTAAATGATGTGTATGTGCTGATCTGAGGATCTTGACAGTGGGCTGAATGACAAAGGATGTTGGGTTTTGTGGGAAAATTTCTTTTCAAATATTTTTTATCTTGTTTTTACAGCATCCTTTAGGCTATGGCATCATAATACAATATCATATATGTTGTGGAAGCAAAGATTTCATGATATGGTAAGCCTGCACACTGTCTGTTATGATGGGATTTTTACTCAAATAGTTTGCCTAGAAACAACTGGGTAGACAAAAACTATAATACTGCTAGTGGCAAAGAGGACAGTCATGATGTGATAATTTCCATTGACCTTCACAGATAATGTATAAGAAAAGGGCACCGTAAATGCTATGCCTCAACATCTTTATCTGCAGTTGAAAACAAGCAAAAGGAATAAAACTTTTTTTTTTTTTAATTATGCAAATACTAAAGTCTTTCTATCAACACATAGACAGAAAGATTATTTTATTAGCCCTTGATGAGGCCAGTTGGGTGATTTGGGGCTAACCAAGAGGGAAATTTCTTCTGTCAATGCATATTTTATTTGCAGACTGCCTACTTACAAAACCACTATTTGCAAAAATGCAAAACAGGTATCTTAGAAAAGGTCACTCAGTTTTGCAGTTTTTTTGCACAGTCCCTTACTAAGCTTCTAGTACTGCAGAGATCTACCTCACTTTCCTCTCTAGTCTGTAAAGAGAAAGTTTCTGTAACTATTTGTCACTTTCTTTGACTAGTTACATAACCTGAGGGAGGCAGGTAATAAATAAAACAGGCAGTGATCATAACAAAATTTGTTTTCCTTCCTAGTTGTTTCTGTTTCACAATACATCTTTTGAGGATTGCATACCCACTTCCCCTAAGTGTTCACCTATCCTATTTTGTGCCAAAAAAAACCAAAAACAATGTATTAAATGCATTATAATAAATTAGATGGTTGGGTGAAATTTTCTTGTTGAATTCTAACAGAGAGTACTAAGTTTAAGGATTTTTCCCCTATTAGAAGATAAACTTAAAAATAAAATTGTTCTACTCTATTTTTATGGGGTTCTTCCAGACATCTAATTAGAAAACTATTTATTGCCACTGAAGACCCTCAAAACTATAAACAGTTTCTCTTAAACCAGATATGTATAAGTATGCATTCAAGGAGAGGGAGGGCAGGGAAAGAGAAGAGTTTCAGTTCATAAAACTAGGACAGGTTATTCACATTTGAAGGTAGTACATTTTGTGTTGAAAAACAGAACATGAGACATGATGACTTTGTAGGGGGATCTCCATCAAGAGTGGTCATGGAATTAATCCATCATTTCTTCCCTGAAGAAGATAATTCAGCTGGAAGGAACAAGTCCCCTGCAGTCATGA
Source organism: Megaceryle maxima (assembly GCA_024605025.1). Lineage (NCBI taxonomy): Eukaryota > Metazoa > Chordata > Aves > Coraciiformes > Cerylidae > Megaceryle > Megaceryle maxima. The sequence goes on from JANHGN010010743.1 coordinate 16,794, forward strand.
CTATGAGATGAACCACTTTAAAAATCAAGAGGACATATAAAAAAATGAATGGTATCTAAACCATTTACATAAAGAAATTTTTTTGACAAGGAAATAATAACAAGGTTTCTTCAGTGAACTAAGATAAAGGCAGACTTATGTGATATTGTTGGCTATTTTTAATAAGCTGCTCCAAAAGTTCTGCAAAGCAACATGGTTTGAAATCACTCTTACTGTATCTAATTCTGCAATGAGAAGATTGTGGAGATGGCATGGATCTGAAAGGCCAGTGTTACTATTAGGGCATGAAATACAGATGACTGAACATTTCCTCACGTGCACCATTCTTACGTGTTGCTGCGCTACTCCGGGGAATGTATACCTCATTCAGGAAGTTGACATATCCATGTTGTTTGGAAAACCATAAGGTCAGAACCTGTGTGAGCTACTAAATTTCAGTTTACTAATAGAAGTCCAAGCTACATATACTTGAAAACTTTTAAGCTGTTTGACAGGTAGTTAAACAAAGTGAAGGTTTAATTTATTGAACAGAAAATGCTTGCTGTGCCATAGTTTATGTTGATATAGAATTGCCCTGACTTTTCATTATATGACTTTCTGTCAAAGCTAAATATTTAATATGTTTTCAAAATAGTTTCCTGCTCCTGCAGGAATATATTATCCCACTATAAGTAAATGCTCTGATCATGAACAGAGCTAAGAACCTGCTACTCATACTGACAGGGACAAAATATGTATCACCCTGAATTACCATGTTATTTATTTTAGAAGAGAAATCATTGTATCTTACCCTAGTTTGAGATGGAAAGATTCCAGGGAACTATTTCATCAGCGCAGACAAATCTACTGGATAAAACTTCAGAGGGTAAAAGAGCAACAAAAGGTACTCTAAAGAGATGTTAAATAAATTACACAGAAATGTAGGAATACCTCTTGCAAAAGACAAATTAAAAAAAAAAAAAGTTCAAAGAGTCAGTTGCTTAGGGTGCTGCAAAGGTCATACAACATTGGTACAGTTTTTAGTTCTAAAACCAATAAAGTGTTATTGTTGGCTAAATTCTGGTTAATCTAACGTATAAATCAGTATAACTGTGTATTTATAATATTCTTAGTGATAAAAATAATACTAGTGCTAACAAAAGAGACAACAAAAGCTATTGTCCTTACTCAAGAGAACCCAAATTTCTTTGAAGGGACTAGTGAAAGATATTTTAAACCCTCCAGATTATTATTTTTTTCCTTTTTCTTTTATTTCCAGTGAGATTTGAAGTACAACAACAAGACTGTTGTCATCAGAATTCAGCAGTGTTCTAGAGAATTTTCCCAAAATATAAGTCAGCACTAATGGGCACTAGGCATTACCATCTGTGCTGGTTTTGGATGGGGTAGAGTTAATTTTCTTCATATTGGCTGGTATGGAGCTATGTTTTGGATTTGTGCTGGAAACAGCATTGATACTTCGGAGATGTTTTAGTTATTGCTGAGCAGTGCTTACACAGAATCAAACCCTCTTCTGCTCCTCACACCGCCCCGCCAACGAGTAGGCTCAGGATGCACAAGATGGGAGGGGACACAGCTGACTGCTGACCCCTACTGACCAAAGGGATATTCCATACCATTATGACATTGTACTCAGTATATAAAGCTGGGGGAAGAAGAAGGAGGTAAGGTGACATTTGGAGTGATGGTATCTGCCTTCCCAGGTAACAATTATGTGTGACAGAGCCTAGCTTTTCTGGAGATGGTCAAACTCCCACCTGTTGATGGGAAGTGGTGAATTAATTTCTTGTTTTGCCTTGCTTGTGTGCATGGCTTTTGCTTTACCTATTAAACTATATCTCAACCCATGATTTTTCTCACTTTTACCCTTTCAATCCTCCTCCCCATCCCACCTAGAGGAAGTGATTGTGTTATAATTAGTTGTTAGCTGGGGTTAAACCATGACACCATCTTATAGGACCTGGATAGGCATAACAACAGAATCACACGGAATCACAGATTCACAGAATGTCTTTGGTTGGAAGAGACCTTCAAGATTACTGAGTCCAACATTCTACCCAACACTGCAAGCTCACCACTAAACCATGTCCCTGAGCACCAGGTCCACACACCATTTAAATGCCTCCAGGGATGATGACTCCACTGCCCTGGACAGACAATTCCAATGTTTAATAACACTTTTGGTGAATAAATATTTCATAATATCCGGCCTAAACCTCCCCTGGCACAGCTTTCATCCATTCCCTCTTACAGGTTAGTAATTTCTTGGGTGCTCTTTTTTGGTCTCAAGATCAGCATTGGTTCCTCATCATGTCTAAAATGAGAAGACCCCACTAAGATTTCAGCTCAAAGTCTGTTCTCCTTTCCTGATCCTTTTGTCCTTTTGTCCCACAGCCTGCCTGAAACAAAGACTGGAATGTGAGTTTCGGATTATGAATCACTCCATCTAATACTAGAGTCCTTTGAAGAATATGCAGGTATATCAAATGGGTTATTTCAGAAAAAAAAAAAAAAAAAAAAAAAAAAAAGGAAATTTCTTTACCACTTCCGACTATTGCAGTTCAGTTGCATGAGTTGCATGTAGAGATAGAAAAGTATTTCCTTTTCTTTGGCACCTATTTTCAGGCTGTTCATCAAGATTTTGAGGTTTGCTCTGTAAAAGCATTTGCATCTGATGTAATTTTTGTTCTTTTCCCTTCCTAACCACTCTGAGACCATTTCTCAGGATTTGATCCTGGAGAAGCACCAGACCACCTACCTCTACCCTGTCTCCAAACTTTAACATCAGACTGAGAGTAATTTCTACTAAGCCAGCAAGACACCCTACCTCACACCCATACCTCATTAGATACAGGGTGGGAGACTGTCTCTAGGTGAGTACACTCTTCTGCTAAATCAAGTTAAGCAACTGTCAAGAAGCTATCCCAGTATGCAGTAATCTCCTACTATTTGGAGGATAATACGGTAATGTTGCCAGCAGCAAGAAAATTGTATTAATCATTATATGTTTCCCTGGGTTTAGATTTCAGTGAAAAAATAATCCACAGAAGCAGCAATCTCTTGGAGGGGTCATATGATAGGTAATGATACCACATTAATGTAATTTTAAGCAACTTCTTAACACATTTTGTGAACTATAAACAGTGGTTTTTTTCTGATTTCAGTGACTCTGACAAGCTTCTTTATAGTACATAGGCCTGGTGGTTTATTTCTTTTTCTGGCTTTTATCCATTTAACTTCATTAATCTTCCACCCAGGGCAAAAGTATGGATTCATGATTCACACTTCCAAAAGCAAAACTATTGATTGACTTTCTCTAGATAGCATGGATTAGATCGTTTTTATATTAAACCTTAGGTTTATTATATTTTACTGAAATAGACAAAGGCTTGAGTTAAGAAGTCATGATTTTGACAAAGCTTAAAAAAATTACCTTCTAATATTTTAATATTTTCACAAACGATGCCCACTTGTAAAACTACAAAGCAAAAAAAATATTTTTTCACAGAGGAAAGCATTTATCATATTATGGAAAATCTTTGAAGTTAGGAATAAATAACTGGTATTTATTTTGCTGCTATGACGGTGTTATTAAGTACTGTTGTACGAAGTGGTGGTGATGTTGGAAGAACATTTATAAATATAAAAAGAATTAGACCAGGCTCCTTGGATCCTTAGTACTTAAAAATGCAGGTAACTTCACTTATTTCCGCAAGAGTTCAGGATCTCCTGAAACATAAGCTCACTTGGAATAAAGAGAAATCACACTTACTAGGAAATCTAACACATATTTTAATAAAAAAATAGTGTATATAAAGAGCTTGATTAAAAAAATAGAAACTGCTTTCAAGGCTGAATGAATGTTTCTATTTGAAGGCAGTTGAACTGACTTAAATGAATGTCTGCAAGATGTAATCTGTTCCCTAAACATACTTTTTTTTTTTTTATCTGCAACTATTTTCCTCATTTCTTCTCTGTCCCATTTCTTTCCTTGTGCCTCTGTTTCTGAATACTGTCTGATACCAAATTTCACATTATGTTTTGATAGTTAAAAACAGTGGGACATCTTGTGCTATTCACTTTTCTTACACAGTGTAGCCTCACATATCTCAAAAACATATTGTAAGTAGAAGCATGTGTTTAGATATAAAATATGGGGTCCATAAAGATTTACAAGTGTTGTCTAAGACCTCACAAGGAGCCATGGCTGAGTTAGATGTAAAACCTTGGTCCCTTCATTCTCAGTCTCCTGGTGATGTGGCAGGTCTCTGTTGCTTCAATTGTTGCAAGAAATCCCACAACCTCATCCAAAAGTAGCTGGTGGGATTCCTTTTTTAATTATAACAGCTGTAGCAAAAGGAACACTGAGTCCCTGAGGTTTACATTATAGCCTGGTATAATGGGTATTAAACTGTGCACCCCCGACTGATAATAATACGACTGGTGTGGCTGAAAATCTACATTTGACTTCACAATTTCACTGGATCTCATTTTGCAGCATTTATTCAGCTGATAGTCAGGCCATTACTGACAGCAAATAGTGCAGCAGTAACAAAAGAAGAAAAGCTGACAAGTTCACTCCCTTGTTAATTAGTTTTGACTGATGATATGGAAGTGACAGTGTACAGTGTACATCCTACTGAAAAGCAGTTTATTTCCAGACTGTACATTTAGCACTATATTGCTCCACAGCATCAGGCTGATCAGATCATGTTAATCATGAGGCAACCCATGATCCTTTTAAAATCAAAGGTAACTTTGGTATTGAGTTTAATGGGACCATCAGGGTGGTTAATGGAAAAGGTGAACATAGCAGAGACACAGAAAAGTAAAAAAGAAGTGTCTCACAAACAGCTTTTCTGCATGTGTCAGTGACTGAATGCTGCAGAGCTCAGGGATAGACTGAATTACACGGGGATTTGAAAACAGCCTGCAGAAAACAGCTTTAATTCCTAGCCTCTGAACATAGAAGGGCTACAGAGAGACATAGGAAACTAGGTTAAAAATAATGCTTGAAGAAATTATGGATTTTCATGTTTATTGGAGAATTAAGAAAAAAAAAATGGACTGTGAGGCAAAAATGGAGATTTTGAAACTGCAGCTGAGCTGGCAAGTAAATACATATTAATTATGTGATAAAAACAAAATATTTCATTTATAAAGGATCTTTTATTTCATCCATCTAAAATTTTTCTGAATGTTTTAAAATCTAACAGCTTTCCAAATGCAAACTCATTTTTAATAAAAATAATTTTACTGCAGATTGAGGAAATAAAATGGTGAGGGGCTTGTTGTTTGTCTGAGAGATCTTTTTGACACAATCCCCCTCCATCAGGTTTCAGATTGTTTGGGGAAAGGGGTCAGATTTTTACTAATGTGAAAGAATTGTTAAAAACAAAAGAATCTCAAATATATTCCGATGTCACAAAAGCTACCTTTCTTTTGTCAAAGTGGAGGAAATTTCTTACCATTCTGTATTCAATGACACATTTTGTATTTCTAGTTCCTAAAATATTAATGAAACAAAGGCAATTCTTGCACAAACTGATCCTTTACTTACAAACTCTTGCCTGAGGTCTTAGGAGTGGCATATATAATACCTGTTCCTACTGGAGCTCAGAAGACAATAGAAAACCTATAGTGAAAATGACAGAAAGCATCTGCTACCACATACATGCAGTCCTTAGCACTCTTGATGAGTCTGGGAGTTTCACTAGCAATATCAGATAGAAGGAAACACCTTCAAGATTGTCTTCCTTCCAGATGTTAATCTCATCCCTAGCCAGAGATGATGAGAATTCACTGACCTGGAAAAGTGAGTGGCTGCAAGGGGAAAAGATAAAAGAGTCATAGTGTCTGTTTCATCTCAACTATATTTCTTTTTGTGCATTTCATTGCTCATTTTAAACCACATTTATTTGGACTAATATAACAAATATTTTTGAATTTCCACTTGTGGTAACTTGGAGTTAACAATACATACAATCTTTTCCTTACCCCAGTGTAGCTTCTGAAAGATTTCATGCTATGAGGAATTTCTTGAATGATAATTTCTTAGCGTTTGCATTGACATTGGTAGGGGTAGGGATCCTCTGCATCTATTTATTCTCTACTACATGGAATGCTGTTGGACTATGTAAATGCCTGACAGGTTTTAGCCTTATATCTTGCCTACAATGGGCCCAATTTAAATTTCTCTTACATTGGTTTAACAGCACTGGAATCAATAGAATTCCTCTTGATTTTCATTAGTATACTGTAAGAAAGATGGATAAGGTTCAGTATCTTGAATACAGAAACTTTTGTTGTTGTTTAAAAGGACTGCAAGTAAAGTCCAATGAAAAGAATGTAATTAGTGTCATTCCAGGCTGACATTCTTTTTTACTCTGTTCTCTACCTTTTTATTTCAGACCAGCCTATAGCTGAGGGCTATGGATCAGATTTTTCTGTAGTACTAGACAGCCAAAGAGAAGAAAGTAAGCAAAATTAACTCTGTAAAAATCCCTACAGTTCCACTGAAATTAACTGAGCTGCATAGGCATGAGGGAGGTTAGAATTCACTTTTAGAAGGCTGAAAAAATACAGTGCCATTAAGTTTTCAACTTCATGAAGAGCAAAAAATGGAATTCTGACTTGTAGAGAAGCAATTCAAATATTTTAGATTCCTTCCTATCTCTAACTAAGGTTTATGTCTCCTACTAAAATCAAACGTGACCAATATCCATGAAGGATCATCAGAATTATGGCTTCAGAGATCAGGCTGGACATAGTCCACAGGTGAAGATTAAAGACATCAGCTTGTTAAGAAAGGTTATACCTTGCCTAAGGCAGAAGGAATAAATGAATATGGGTCAACTGTGTCTATTAATGATGCTTGTTGAATAGACAGATCTGTCTCTAAGCCCTTGGAAATTTATGAGGGCAGAGTGTTCTAATTAGTATTCAGAAAAAAAACTACACATACATCCAGGACATATCTTCCAATTCCTACAATTCCTCCCTAGTTGCTGTTTGGCATGCCTATGAGCCTTGCATTCATTAGGAATTGAAATCATTGCATTACAGTGTATTTGCCTGGCTGTGCTCAATGCATGATGACTAGTCTTTTTTGCTGCTGCAAAACTGGTAGAGGTATTTTGAAAATACCTCTGACACTCATGGTTAGCTGCAGTCTCCCTTGGAATATTCCTTGAGTTAACCAGAGTGAAATCCAAGCTTAGCACTATCTGAAAGCTGCTCTTTTCGGCTTTGTATCTTCAAACTCCCCAGCTGCCTTTATGCAATACCCAAAAGGCATGAAGCATAATTTCAGGTTCCTGTTATAAAAACACTGTTCTGAGAGGCTGCTACATAATCCTCACACTATTTCAAACACTTTGAAAGGAAGCACAAAGAAAATAAACAATTTTGCCTTACAGATGCATGGGGCCCAGCAGAGGCACAAGGACAAGTGTCTTGGAGTTTGAACATAGTTTGTGCCATTTGGCCTGACAGCCACAAAGTGGTCCATGGCCTAATGTTACTTAGCAGCACAAATGTAGCTACTGGGGCCAGGATTTTATTCCAATAATGGTAATCAGAGATAGAAACGGAAGAGAAGACAGGAAGACATGAAGTGTATTCTATCATCTTAGATAGCATTTCTTCCCTAGTTTCTAAAAGAATAAAATATTATTTGAATAAATGTGCAACACATCTGCCTGGGAACACAAAGCCTGTACATCAGAGCAATACAAAACAGGTTCAGGAAATACCAGGATTAGTTCTGTTTGATGGAGAGGGTACAAAGGTGTCCAAGCTCTTGTCTGGAATTTTTGTTTTGCAATCCTTTTCCAAAACACTATCCAAAATAAAGCCATAGATGAGAAACATGGGGATTTTGAAAAATGTGGCAGGGGTAAAAATTCTGGTACTTTATGGACTGAAAAGAAATGTGTTTTTAAGCAGAAAACCCCATTCACAAGAGTCAGTTGCATCTGACACTTTGTCTGCAGTAAATCTAATGTGATCTTCAGTAAGAAAGGCATAACTAAAAATTGTCATCTATACATTAACCAGTGGAAAATCAACAATACTAAAATTTATAATTAAGAATTTTTTACCTTTGTGGTGCAGTGTGGTGCTGTGAGAAGCTGTGGACCAGTTCCTGTGAGTCTGGCATGGACACAGAAATATCTGTATAGAGGAAAGTTGCTTTTCACTGTGTACAGCAAAGATGGAAAAGCCCTTAGTGACCTCTACCAGGCAGTTGGGGTCAGAATAAACTTTGAAGGCAAGTCAAGACTTCTCCGCAAGCAGTCTACTGGTATCTCAAGGACTGTCACTTCAATTGAGCCTACAAATTATTATTAATTTGAGTTGCAAAGCTATTTCACCTTAAAAAGAGCACCAAGAGTCATTCTGTCTTCACTCTGCCATAGGCTCTGAAAATGTCATCTGGGTCCTGAAAAAAAAAATCTTTCAGCCTATTCAGGGCTCACTTTTGTAAAGACTTCGACACTGTCAACACTTATTCACCAAAAGGGAGGTGAGAATTCTCTCAAAGTAAAGACTGCAGGAACATAATAGGATGAAGGAGGCAGTCTTTCTTTTGAAATCTGTTTTAAAACCCTTAATGTGTACAACTGAAAAACTTTAATTTGAAGCTCATCTTCAAACAAATCAATACTTGGAAGCCTTGGTGAATTGAACTGTGTTTAGACAAGAAAGAAATTTTTCCACTGCTCATTACAAGGTAGGAAAGGACTTAATAAATTCTGTGAGTTTTAAAAGGACTGTAAGAACTAAGATTGGAAGATAGACCACTATACTACTAGCACTTCTGAAGCAAGTGCAGATGCTGTACTGAGTCTTTTAGTAAACAATAATTCTTACCAAAGAGCACTATATTCAGCTTGTTGATCATTGAAAATGCTTTCAATTTCCAGAAAAGTCAACATTTTTCAAAGAAAGTGTCTGAATCAAATAAAAGTAATCTTCTTCAGTTAAGGAAAAATCATGAGGTCAAGTCATTGAAGCTGATGTATGTTGTTGAAAAACCTATTTCACCATTTTGTGCTTTGCCATGATATCGTTTTAGATAGACAAGAATTAACTTTTATGGATGTTTCATCATTTTTTTATTGTAACTGACCCTTCAATGAATGCATTATGTAATACATTTCAGGTCATACAAAATCAGACTATTCTAGTTTTAAGTCTGTACCACAAAACAGATTGTGGAAGAAATATAACCGGTTTTCAGACACTGAAAGTGACTCTCCATCATCTCTATCTTTATCATCTTTGAAGAACTTAAAAATTGCCACCAGGCAGTTTTCATGCAATATATAAGTGTCACCAATCATGGGAAAACCACAGCTGTAACTTTTTTCCCCCTAGCACACTAGCAATATATTTTTGATAATGTGTGAAGCTTCTGAACTAGTAAGATATATTATTTTACTTAATGGCAAATCTTGGAACAAAATACTGTTCTATTTGCTGATACAATCAAGTGATCTATTTCACTGACTACAGCTGATAAAATCAAGTTACCTATTTCAGTGAGAATCTTCACTGCACTATTGCTGCTCCAGCAACAGTCACCTTGTCATTTTCTGTATTTGTGCATTTGTTATTGACTAAAAAGTTTCAAAAGTTTTGTTCTTAGAAAATGAGCTAGGATTATTTTTATACATTGTCTTCCACCTGACAGTCCAACATAAACAATTGGGAAACTTCTGCATAAATTACTGTAAGGCCTATGGCAACTGTTGCTATCTTTACTGGTCCGTGTAAAATCATTTCTCTACTCATGACAGAAAGTGCAAAGCTTTTTCTTCTCTTGAGGGCATGTACCTAACTTGTTGATAGAATGTAACCATCACAGTCACTATTATGCTTATCATCCCTGCAGGGCTGTAATCTGAGACGCTAAAAATATATTAATAGTTAGATTCAACTAGAGACCATGATAACTCTGTTTCACAGCCCCTAATACTGGCCAATAAATTCTAGGTATCACACATAATGCAATCAATGTGTAGCCAACTATAAATTTATGGAGTATTATTATCATTAAATACACAGATCATTGACTATATATAGCAATCTTAGCTGTATTTCTCCTAGATATGGAAAAGCTTCACTGAAAATACATTTCAGATATGGTTCAGGTTTCTTAAAGTAGTGTTTAAGTCACTCTATATACAGTTTGCAAATAAATGTAGGGTCCTTTTTTTTTTTGGAAGGCACTGCACAAGGGTAGCACATTTACTTGAGTACATAGCACTCAATGTTAGAAAGGAAAGTGATGAAAACTAAAACAGAATTCTGTAAAATATTTCCAGCTTCATTACTCATAAGTCTCTCCTGAGAGAGTGAGTGCACACAAGACTGTCACAGCATCCACTTTTAAGCTGTGTTTTTCTGTCTTCATGCACTGGTGAAGGGATCTTTCCAAAGAAGACAGATGAAATCATCACCTTGTTTTTAGATATATTTCCACCTCCTTACTTGTGTGAAAACCTCACCCAGTCCTTATCATAACCTCACTGGAGACCTCCTACTCCTTCTAGGTCCACCACACAAGTCTAAGCTTCCTTCATACAATTTGCTTATCAGTTCAGAGCTCACAGTACATCAGAACTTACTCATCACCAACATGCCCCACTATTGATAAGATTGGTGAGCCTAGATGAAATTTCCAGAGAGTAAGTCATCTCAGAAAAAAACTTCTCAATCCAGCCAGAAGGAGCTGACTTCCTGCCATGCATTAAGCCATGAACACCATACTCAGCCTTTGCAGTTAAACAAAGTAATGCCTATATGCTGGAAGCATTTTTAAACTGAAGAGGGTTTAAGCTGGACAAAAGGGAGAATAATTTTATGAGACTGGTGAAAGACTGGAACAGGTTTCTCAGACAAGTGGTGGACGCCCCATCATAGTTCAAGGTCTGGTTGGACAGATCTTTGGGCAACTTGACAGAGTGAAAGGTGTCACTGGCCATGGGGATCTAGTCGGAACTAGATGATTTTTAACAGTCTCTTCCAACTCAAACCATTCCGCCATGATATGTTTTGCTGTTTAAATCAGAGACTTTCAATAAGCTTCCTTAGTGCCATTTCCTCACTTGTGTTAAAAGTGCAATAAATAGAAATGTGGTATAACATCACATTTTAATAAGTATAGATATAAACCTGCAGGCACAGCCACAACTTCTATTTCATGTGTCATGTGTAGTGCACTAGGTTAACTTTCCTTGGCTTTCTGTTTAGCCTTTGCAGTTAAGCTTCTCCAGCTTGAATTCTGCAGCAAGTTTAATTAGCAGTAACATTGCTTTGTGTTGCTCTGCAAAGGTCCTGATTGAGCTTTCCACTTACTCAAGTGAATGAAACAAAAGAAGTCTTCAAATAAATGATGGCTTACAAACCAAAGATGTGAGGGACAGTCACCTAAAATAATGCATTTGGCATCAGCCTGCTCAAAGCTCTTCTGTGTAAAGGCATTAATGAAGGAGTGCTGGCTTTCGTAAAGAAAAAAATTTAAAGGGAGGATAACAGCAGCAGCACATCTTTTCCCTCCATCCTCTCCTCATTCACATATAGGTGCACTTCTGCATTTTACAATATACACAACTATCATAACTCCTGGCAAAGAGATGAGAGACACATCTCTGAGCGGGCTGACCATATCCCCATCATTTCTCCTCCACCCTGCCTCTAGAAAGGACTCTGACTAGCACCTCAGCAGGTATAAGGTGAAGGAAAAAGAGAAAAAAAGGAAGATAGAAAAGGATAGTTATTTTTAGCCATTCTTTTTGTTGACAGGCCATTGTGCATTCAAAGAGTGTCAAAATCATGGATTGAGAGGGACACCAATTATGGGGGATGGAGCTGGGGTTTCAGACCCCATTCCATGAGATGCACATTCATTTGACATGAGACCATTACTGGGTTAAAAATAAACACAGAAATTAGAACCTTGGGTCATCTTCCCCCCAGGAAAACACCCTAACTATTAAGCTATAGTCAGTTTGCCTCACTCTCCCTATGCTTACATTTGACAGTGCTAATCCCAGGCACCAGCACAGTCTGTATTTGGAGCCTGAATTTCCCTGAGGGACCTAGAGAGGCTCCATGGCACAGGGCAGGCTTCCAGGCAGACTTTCATCCCTCTTTTCTCTCCATAGCAGTAGCACCAGTCCACAGAAAAGGAAATAGGAGGAGAGGCTGGCACATCCCTTTCCATCTACTCCTCTCTTGCAGACATTCAGCACACTCAGTAATGTGTGGTAAGAAACCTGTAGAAAGCAACTTTTGGTGCCTCAAGAACATTTTGTTCCAGTTTCAAGGAAACCAGTGGATGCGACCTGACAAAAGACTATATAGTTTTCAAGTTATGTACTCAGTAAAAAAATCTAAGGAAAATTAAGGTTTATGGAAAAATATCAGATTAACCAACATAGGCAGTGAGATTCCAGGAAAGGCTAATTATTGCCTTGTACAATAAATGTCATTTACTTTACATCTAAAAGACCCCTGGTTTGAGCTGGAAGCGCTTACTCTCTCCTACGTGTGACAGCCACTTTCATGGTCAGACTCAGGCTTGTATCAGGCTCCTGGAGAGGGGAAGGAGACAAATCTCTGTGCTCATGAATGGTCACGAACATGTGCTGTCAAGCACAGGACATGGGCTGGCCCATAAGTCACCTCTCTGCAAAACACAGGGGATTGGCGAATGGACCCTCATTGTACATAACATTAATGAGAGTCCTGGGAAGAGCTGAATTCTCCTGTAAAATCTAAAAGAGCAGGAGAAATAGAGCCAAGAAACACTAGGGGAGACAGTCTGAATTTACTGAGTGGTTTTTTTTCAAGTTAAATAATCTTCTCATTTAAATGTTTTAGAAGAGAACAATTGTAAACTAGGTTGCTTTTCACAAGTTATTGACGATTGAATGATAAAAAGATATTGACAGAAAAAAAAAAAAAAAGTTTTATGCTTTATGCCTTTGAAAGTCAACAGCTATTAAGAATTATATTGTACTGCCCAGATTAGAAATATGTGAAGAAACAAAGTGTTCAGTTTTCAGTTTATGCTGCAAAAAGCCCCTAGTTTACAGTGTTTTCGCTATGAGCACTGGTGGAAGACTAAAAATGTGAGATTGCCTAAAAATTTGAAACTATTGCCTGATGATTGAATGAACATGCTTGATTGATACTACCTCAAGGTGATTCTGCAAACCAGAAAATCCTGTGCTGGTCCCACACTGATCAATTACTGAGGTGTATGAGGTAGACAAATTGCTCACCTGCGTTTACAGACTAATAGTAGAAACCCACCCTTCAAATAAAAATGTCAAGGAGTAGAAAAACAAACATGCCCTTGGTAAAGTATTTTGCTAAGGTGTATATTCCAGCAATTGAAATTTATGTTTTTCTGTAAGACTAAATATTAAATTGGGCACAAAATGTTAAAAAAATATATTTATGATCTTTAATAAGTTTTAAGAAAAAGTTATTACTACTTTAGTCTCTGTTGTTATTGGTAGAGGTGGGTTTATTCCTGTTTTGTTTTTATTGTTATTGCTATACTGGAACTTCTTTTCTCCATGGGTCAAAAGAACTTCACATCTGAGTCATTGGCTCAGTTATTAGATTCTGTAAAAATTCATTTGCTCTAGTCAAAGATGATATATACTTATTTAATTAAATATAAAGGGATATACTCACTCTTCTGGGAGGACCTTAGAAAAGGGGGTTTGTTTCTGGTTATTTTATAGCACAAATTCTCTAGGAAAACTTAAAAAAAGGGTAAGAATTAGCAGTCAATAACAAGGATGGTGTAGCTCCAATGGCCCCAAGAGCTTGTTGGAGCACTAGGTTTTGCAGTAGGTTAACTTATGTTACAAGGGACTGCTGTGTGCAGTGCTCTGTGCAGAGGGCAGCTGTCTTGAAGTGTTCATTGACTAGCATTGAAAAGCCTGCACTGAGCTCTGGCAGCACACTGAGGTCACCACAAAACTCTGAGGCAAGCCTAGTCCACTGGATGCAGAGTGGCCATTGCCTCACTGTTACCCAAATGCCCATGGGTTCTGTTCCTCCTGTGAGACTCATTTTTGGAGCTGCAGAGCTCTATTACCCCTGGGAGTCAATTTTTTTTAATGACTTGAAGTACATAGAAAACTTCACTTAGGTGAATTCTAGGGATGTCTTGAAACTCATTAGATGCTCAGCTGTCCAGGCTTCCAAGTGCCTGGAGTACCTTACAGTGTAAGAGGCAACACCACCACATTCTTAATAAAGCAAGACAAGAAGCACCTTTCACAGCATGAATAGATTCTTATTTGAAAAATCAATTCTCTTCCACTATCTTTATAAAATTATTTAGTAAATATGATGAAGCAACACATCTGGATGTTATGTCAGGAAGATATTAAAAAAGCAGATTTAATGAAGACAGATTTAGTCTCATAGTCCATATAAAAGACAGAAAAGTATGATTTGCTTATCAACATGGCTCTCAAACACCAACATGAAAGAATTTCTGGTTGCCTCAAAAGAGACAGTTAAAGATCTGTGGAGTTCAGTAGGTGGTTTCAGACAAGAGGGAGATGGTTTCAGGTTCAAGAAATAATGTCCCAGAAGTTGCTTTCTTTATTCCGGTTTTCCTACAGGGAGACTAAAAATTCAGATAGACAGTCTCTTGGAAAAAAAATCCCATGAATTATGATAAACACATTGCCTCACTTTACAGCATCACCAGTGAGTTCTGTAAGCATGCTATGTCATTATTTGAAGGCAACATAAATATAGGTGGGATTTCCTGAACTGAAAACTAATCCAGCCTAATAACAAAATAGTAACAATAAGCCCTAGCTGCTGTACAGTTATAATTTCATGCTTATATTTTTTCTCAGTGTCAATCTTTAAAAGCCCATATGAGGATTACATGAGAATTCAGCTACTGAAGCCTGACTTCTTGGTCCACTGGACTGTCACTTGAGAATTAAGCCTGCCAGATACTGAATACTCTGGAGTGCATTATCACACAAAAGTATCCAATCCTTGGCATTTTGTTGACTCTTTGAAATGTCATATTCCATCACTATGTTTTCAAATAGCTGTTTGTTGTCTTTTTCTTTTCTTTTCCACTTTCATGTTATAAAATGGAGAAGAAAGGTGAATTTAGATAATATGAAAACTTTTTTTAAAATTTATTTATTTATTTTATTTCTTGGAATAAAAACAAACCATCTATTTGGAAAGAAGCTTTATTATTACTCTTCTGATTTTCACAGTGGTTTTACTTAGTCATTTTCCATACTCGGTTGTTTCTTATTATATAATGAAGAATATAGCTTATTCTCTTTCTTCTTATACCCTTGTTTCCTTTGCTCCCTGGAAAGTATTTTTAAAATCTAATAAATTCCTCTTCCAGATGCATCCCTTTTGCAACTGTGAATGAACAATTTTTAATGTTCACAATCCATTTTGTTGGTCAGAAAAAGAAGCTTTCTCAGCCCTAAATGTAACCAGGTTCTTAAGAGTTCATAGAACCACGGGGATGAAGAAAAGAAAGCAGAGATGTGGAGTTCATGTGGCATTAATAATGAAATACAGTGCTTTTTCAACTTTGTATTACTGATTCAAAACAAAAAGTTGCTACCCTGTGATCATTATTCAGTGACCCATATGAAATGTGTAGATGACCTCCATCTACTTCCTGCTAGATATTTGTCTGTCTCGTAAAAGGAAACAAAAAGGTTAGTGCCCCAGCTAGGAGTTTCAAAAGGGAGTCTGATAACTGCTCTGCCACTGCTATTGTAATCTTTTGGACTGTGTAGTTTCACTTTCTAGCTTTGTTAGTCTGGCAGTTTATGGGAGCAGGAGACTGATTTTAAAAACAAAATGAGGTAAAGCCACATGCTAACTTGGATGGCACAAAGAAATCCTCTCAGCACAAATGGCTGTGGAAGCAAAGCTTCTATGATATGACATTTTCTTGCTTTAGTCTGGTGTTCTTATCCCACACAACACCTGTTTCAGTAACTTTGAAAGCTTTTAGAAGCTTCTCATTACGCAGTCAGTGGCTCACCTGGGATTAGCACTTCAGTTCCTTTGATATAATCAGTAAATTGCAGTATGCAGCCCATGATAGAACTACCAACATTTGTGAAAATTGGAAGAACAAACCCCTGAGACCTCATGAATTTTCTGCATTTGGCTGAGTAAAGAATCTAAAATCACATCCAAGATTCTCTGGTATTAGAGCCTGAAGGAAACTTCTGCCAGAATGTCTTCAGGGGATGGATATTCATGAGCACCTACATACACCCATTACAATCAAAAATATGTGGAAAAATTTATTCAAAATACCACTGAAGTCTTCAGAATGTCTTTCATTAGATTAAATGGACTTTGAGGCAGAGTGATAGATACAGCACAGAATCACTGCAATTCCCTTTTACATGAATGTTCTACATGGCCCCAGACAGATGACACTTGTAATGGCACAGAAGAGAGCTAGTTTGTAAGAGAAGCCACTTACACATGGCATATTAGATTAATTATTTCTGTTCCTGTGATGCTAGGATAGTTTTTTGTTTTCCTCTTGGAAAACACTACAGTAAATCTCTACAAAAATGAGTATGATGATAAAAGGGTGGTTGCTTTTTTTCTTAATGCAAAAAGAAAAAGATCAGTGATGAGACTACAGGTCTGATCAATTATTATGTTAATTTTTCCCAACAAAAACAGAATCATCCTACTACAGGAGTATTCATATCAGCCCGCTGCTGCTAACACTGATGGACACACCATATTAATCCAAGATTGGACCAGTTCATTCCTTGACGTTCACCTCGACTATAATCACAGGCAATCTGCATCCCCTTTCAAATGCAAATCCTTAAACAAGCACTCAGACCTCTCCCTTTCAGTCTCAGGCCCCTTAGCTAGAAGCTGGAGTGTTAGGTTATAGTGACAGCAAAAGGAAAAAGTTAAGTAGCCACAAAAGTGAAACATTAACGGCAATTTAGAGAGGATTTTAGAGAATACAGAAATAGCTGAAAAACTGTGAAGAACAGCAGGTGATATAGAAACACAATTTAGAAATTAAGCATTCACCAAAGAAATCAAACAAATAATTAGATCTTATGGACTGGTGACATCTGTTTAAAGCTGATTTTCAAGCCCAGCAAACTCAAATAACAATTAACCAAAAAAAAAAAAAAAAAAATAAACCTCTCCACCAAGCTTTGCATACTTTCAGTTTTGCTTTGTCTCACTCAGCTCTAAAAGCTTCTTACAGACTTGGGTTTTTTCCTTGTCCCAGGATAGGGATCTTGTTTTGGTGAAGGAGTTGTATCTGCCACATGGCCACAGTATTGAAGACATAACACCCGTGTCGTTCTCATTGTTGCCTCCAGGAAAGGAAGAAGCTTCAAAAAGTCACTTTTACAAGCAGAACAATTTTGGTTTCATTTTATTTATTTATTTATTTATGGTACTTCTCCCTTTCTTAGATGATAGTACTGAGTGTCAGGTCTAATGCTTTGCATTCATTTTTGACAAGAATCTAATTCATTGTGTGTTGGTTTGTGAAGACTGTATGTGGACTCCAAAGGTGAATAAATTAATGAGAGGAAAAATCCACCAACAATGAGCATGAGAGTTTCCTAGCTAGCAAGCTCTAAGGGGACAAGCTCCCCTGCAGTCCATGGTGAAGACAATCTCATTTTTATGCCCTATGTCAATAACCACAGAGAGATAGAGAGAACAGATAGAAAAGATAAGCACAAAAAAGAGTCAATTACTTTAGTGAATTCAGCTCCAGTTTTCACTCCACTGAGTACTTTCAAATATTCAGCATGACCCAAACTGAAATTTATGCTCACGGGTGCTTTAACCATTAATTTTGATTGCCTGTGGCCACACTCTCTGGCCCAATTAATATTTAATTAGAATTATTTCAGCAAGAGGGAAGGTGAATTTTCTCCTCTCAAAAAAAAGACATCATCAGGCAGAGGGTGCAAACAAAATTAGATTTGCTGCAGGCTAAGCATTACAGTTAGAGAGCAACTCTTTGCTGCTATTACCACCTTCTCCTACAGGGATGTTTTGAAAGACAAGGAATGCAAGTAGAAGGATTTAAAAGACTGCATATTTTAGGTTGTCTTTTCCGAGAATTATTGAACCCCAATAGGAAGGTGGCCATAGGGTCAGTGACATGAAGACAATTTTATGTGGTGAACCTGTCCTACTGAATAGAGAACCCAAATGCTTCCAGGGTTATTGTGGTACAATTGTGTAAAACATAGTTAAAGATTTTCTATTTCCTCATTTCTTACACAAGTAATCACAAATGTCTTGTCAGGAGTGCCGATGTGTCATTGTTTACAGGAAAAGACTATAATTTTATTTTGAAGCTGGCTGAAGATATACACATCTGTGATGGAAAGCTAAAGGAGATATCTACTATGGCTACAATGCAAAATAATAAACATAATCCTGGCAAGTTGTTCAATTTATATATTATCGTGATTAACAGATGTTACATTTACAGCTACTTGTTCCTTTCCCATGAAAGGTAATCCAACCCTGGAAAAAAGAGATAATACATTTCCTTGAACTACAAATTCATTTCAGCATAGTCATGGTAATTGATGTATTCCAAAACGTTATCTTGAAAATAGGATTGAGCAGATTTCTTTACAAAAATATTAAGCAGGACAGTCTAAGTAGAAAAGATAAGATAAAAAATGGTATTGTAAAGGCTGTATAATATCCTAATTGTATCTGTAAGACTTTTCCTTATTTTCTCAGTGTTTCAACAAACCCTCAAGCTCTATCCTGAAAGCAAACTATTTTTAAGCCCATCATGGTATCTGGTCAACTAAAATTAAAAAGCAGCATTTGCTTTACATGTTGTCTTCAATGTCAGAGAAAAGTACAATTCTCATACTTTAGCATGACATAGAAGGATAAGGTGGATAAGATGGAAATCCCTGTAGAATAAAATGGGGGAGTAACTTGATAAGATGTAGGGCCAGCTGGACTATCTGAAGATGACAGTAATTCCTTAACTGAGTTCTGTGACCAAAACTCTGACTCTCCAGCTACCAGAGTGAGATGGCAGGCTTTCAGTGGTATGGTGGGATGTTAGAAACAAAACAAAAACAAAACCAGAAACAGCCTCTTTTTCTTAGTATTTGAAATTGTAAAAAGATTTTTTTAACAGCTGACTTCATAGAAAGAATACTAAAAACCAATTTTTTTTCAATAGAGATCAAAATCATGAAGTGCTCAAAGGCAAGCTCCCTTTGCCTTTAATGAGTTCTATACTTAGGTAGGATCTGAGTAAAGACCCAAGCCCAACCATGTTTTCCTCCAATGATCACACTCTTCTTAAGTTATTGATAACATTAAAAATATGCACAAACACTAATGAAGAAAGGAGTTACATTAGATTGGTGTCACTTTTTGAAAAAATTACTCACAAACTTTTCATGTCAGCTTTTTATATATGTACTAATTGAATAGTACATGATATTTACAACTTTTTCTTTTTTTTTTGTTTTATTATTTTCTAGAATAATTCACCATTAACGTACTTATGCAATAATTTTCCAGCTCTTTTTTTATATAGCTATCAAATCTACTTTTCCAAGACTGTTAAGCAAATCTCCAGGTTCCAATGAATTTTAAAAAAATAATTTGAGACCTCTTCTAATTATTTTAATATTCTCCATATATGTTGTATGAATTAGAAGATTATGTCTATCATTTGTTTTGTAACATTCTCATCAATCACTTTGTTTACCCTTTGTACTTTCTCATGTAAATCTTATTGCTAGTTATTTTATTGCTTCCAGCAGAACTCTTCTAATTCCATTTCTATGCCATCATTAGGTATATTTTTTGAAGATTAACACATACAGCTGATTAGAACTTCTTCCACTATTTGGCATCTTTATTGCTATTTGAAATCTTTATTTGCTTATCCTCTTTACTTCTCATCTTGGAGTTCCCAGATTTTTCCTTTAAGTTTTATTTTTAATTCAAGCATCTACAGAGCATATGTATCACCTTTTACTTTTCTTTTTCCTTTTGTCTTAAATACTTGACAGTTTAAATTTTCATCTCACATCTTTTCTACACCCACAACTGCAGAAGATTCAGCTGCTTCTATTAAGCCTTTAAACCACGTGGTTTTTAAACATTGTCTTGGTAATTTTAATTTGCAACATTTCCTTCTATATCTCCCAAACTTTCTCACTTAGTTCATGCCTGAGAAATATGCTTGAAAAATAATGTAGGTATTTCTAAAATATTCTTCCTTTCATTAACCCTTCATATAATCTCAACCAGACCTTTTTAGTCTGCAACATTCATATTCCAAAATTAAAGTTGAACTTTATTTGGTTGATGTTGGCAAAAAATAAAGGGATTCAATCTATCTACACCTTGTAATAGCCTCAGTATAAGTCACTCTAGCTTCTGGATCCCGAAACTTTTCAAAGTATTTTCTGAAAATAATTTTGTGGTTTTGTTTGTTTGTTTGGGTGTGGGGTTTTTTTGTTTGTTTGGTTGGTTTGTTTAGTTTAGGTTTGGTTTGGGTTTTTTCCCATCAGAATAGAAGTGATTCATTACAAAGACACTCACTGAAGAGAAAACTAGACCACAAACTCTTCCACTGCCATAAACGTATCTTGGGACTTTTTAGAGAATAAAAAAGTAAATCTGAAACATTAGAGCTCCAAATATTTAACCATAAGAAGAGTATGGTCAAAATGACTGAAATGCTTTCATGACACATTGATCTACAACTTTCTGCTACACATAATATCTATATAGATAGATACCTCAATTCACTACATTCTATGTTTCTGTGTATTACAAAGTCTTATAGAAAGTAAGGAACTCGCAAAAACACAGAATAATAACATTCTCATTTCATTTAATTTCTATACTGAGGGAAATTCCAGTATTTTCCAGAAGACATTTATAAAACTTGTTCATAGTACTTGTAATAGTGGAAATTCCACAGTTCAGCTGCCTATTAAGACATAGAGAAGACACAGTCACTCTTCCTGAAGATGTAAAACAATAGAACAAGAGGCAATAGACACAGGTGCAACATGGGAAATTCCTGCAAGATACAAGGAAAAAGAATTCCACCATATCACAGGTTCTTAGAAAGGCTGTGGTATTTCCATCACTGAAAATAATCAGAACTTCATTGGACATTTTCTTGGGTAATGTACTTTTTTTGGATCTGATTTGAGTGGGGAGTTGAAACAAATGGCCTCCTAAGGGCCTTGCCCACCTGAATTATTCAGTGGCCCCATGAATCTCTGAACATTACCACATATCTCATCTCAATACTTCATCCTCCATAACATGTTGGTAGTTTTTCTTAACATCCAATGTAAATGTGATTTGATGTAAATGAGTATACTTTTTGGTTTTCTGTCATCAATCAGTGATGAAAAAAATTCTTTACTGTCCTTACTGTAACATCATTCTATATAGGGAACCTTATAGATTTTCCTTTAACTT
Source organism: Megaceryle maxima (assembly GCA_024605025.1). Classification (NCBI taxonomy): domain Eukaryota; kingdom Metazoa; phylum Chordata; class Aves; order Coraciiformes; family Cerylidae; genus Megaceryle; species Megaceryle maxima. The sequence goes on from JANHGN010010743.1 coordinate 38,340, forward strand.
TTCTTTCTAAACTTCTTATCATTCTTGCTGGATTGCTATGCTGTTTATCTTCCCCTTCCTTAAAAAGTGAAGCCTAGTACTTCACACTAAATAAAGTGGGAAATTTTTGATCCACGTTGTGCATCCTCTTTCAGTGAATAAAGCTAGACTGTATTTCTTTAATTGGCTTATGAGAATGTTATGTTCAACAGTGTCAAAAAGTGATATGAAAGATTCTTGCTTTTACTACTTTCTGTTCTTCTAGATTTTATGCTCATTACCTTGTCAAAGAAGGAAACTGATTTTTTTTCTGAAAAGCTTATAATGGCAGTTTTTATAATTTTATTATCTGGTGGTTTTTTGGTTTTTGGGTTTTTTTTTAATGCAGATTGACAAGTTACTTGTTTCTAAGTCTTCCCAGGGATCTCATTTTTTGGTGCTTACCCCTTTTCTCTTTTTAAAGATAGTGTATAGTCCTTACTCAACTGTCTGGCAATTCACAAGTTCCCAAGGGTTCCTGAAAAGCATAATCAGTGATTCACAAATCCCAGATATTTCTCCTAATGACAATGCACTCTATAAAGCTAGCTATGGACCTTGCAATCTTCCAAAAAGGGGCCATAAGTACATTCAGGATATAATGCAGTCAGGATGGCATCCTCTGTTGCAAACTATGATTTCTCAATGAGTTGAGTACTTCTGTACTTGCCACAAGATTCATGCATAATTAAATCCAATTCATTTTGCCAATTAACTCCCTTCCTAATGTTTGCACAGAGTTACTCGAAACAGTCTTGTTTGATTCCATCATGAATTCCTCCTTAGATACTTTTTCTAGCTTCACCGCTCACCACATCATTCTGCATTAGATCTATATACTGTTTACTCTAGGTTATAAGTCATTATAGAATTACAACCATGTGGTACTATTAATGTGCACAAAACTGCAATGTAATATTATACTAAAAAGAAATGAAAAAGCAGTCGTGTATATTTGAGGAAGAGTGGCCTTTATTGTTAATATTTTCAAAGTGGTGAAAGTATTTCAGGTCACTGGAGTTCTGAATACATGCTTTTTTCTATTGGAAATACAGGTGTTTGGACACCGATTCAAATTTTTCTGGCCATTCAGCTATCTGAGGACTAAGACTGATAGCTTGGTAATTTCTCTCTTATTTAGAAGTACTTGAGGCTTAACCTAGTAAAGCATATATTTAACTTAAAAATATCAAGAGGTGCCATCACTATTTCTTATGTTAGGTCAGAGTTAAGTCCTTTGCTGGGCTGGGACATGCATAAATGATGCGGATTTTAGTCATTGCAGCCAGAAAATTGTGGGTTTTGACATTCAGCACTTTGAACTTGGTTCTAGTGTCATCTAAGTCATGGGGTTTTACTTCCATTTCCTGAACGAATAATTATACCAAATCTGTGTGCTTGCATAGTAATTTCATTCAGTTCCATCCGAGGAAGCCTATGAAAACTGACCTTTAACAAGTGGCAAAGCTCCCACTAGCTTAACTTTAGTTAGAGTTTCACCTCCAACTCCCCAGTGAGATTCAATTTCTTTAAAAGTTTAAAAAAGAAAAAAAAAAAAAAAAAGGTGGCAAATTTGGGAGATAGAGACGATGTATCAGATTAAGCTTTCCCTTCCAAGAGAAAAATCTTATGAGTTTCTATCAAGGATTAATCAGGAGTAGAGACTTATTCTGGCTTTCATTTCTTGAGAGTAATGTCTCTGTTTAACAAAAAATTAAAGTGTCTGGGTGTGGTCTTGACATAGAAAAAAAAGCTAGTGGAAACTAAAACCAAAATTCATTTTAAAATTTTAATCTCTGTTCCTTTCTAATCAATGACTTCAAATTCTGAGTTGCAACAATGTTGGGATCTTTCATGTGTCCATTCTGCAAGGAGATTAAAATAAACCAGAAATAGCTATACAGAATGCTAACTGCTGAGAGTACTCTGTGCCTATTGATATTTCTTTTAATACACTGACATGCTAGATGCATGTATTTTAAAGTTCAGTTTTAATTAAAAGATAAAACTAAGCAGCAACTTGGCAAGATGATAAGATAAAGTGTTGACTTCTTTGTTTATGATGGCAAAGCTGCTGCTTTTATTTTTTAACCAATCTCAACTTAATTAAGAGACTACTTTCATAATTTTAGTGCATTTAATGAGTTATGCAAGTTTGCACTCACACAATTATCCTTCCTCATCTGATATTTTTATATAGTGAAATATTTGCAGGCCCCAGTCTGCTTGGATTTTTAAAAGCTGTTTTCCCCATATACATCATAGTAGAATAACCTTATCTTCCAGGCAAAAACTATCTTCATCAGTCATAAAGAAGAGGTTAAAATAAAAAGTGTAGGAAGATGAGCAAGTGATTAGCTGCTTAGAGAGTAACACTTGGAAGCATTATCTTTCCACAGAAAGGATTAGAATGCAGGAAAATGCTTTCAAATACATTAGTTCAGAGGGCAAAAACATTTATGGCATGCCATGAGATTGTAAAACTGGGCATAACTCTACTGGTGGCAATAAAGCCCTCCTTATTTACCTCAGAACAGCTGGCTCTGGTTACTTCTTGTGTATCCCTTTATAAAGTGTCAAGGGCAAAGAGAACAGATTCTTTTTACTACTTGAACGCAATAACACATAGAAAGCCAATGAAAGCTGAAAATCCTATTGTTATTGGCACTGAACAAGTACTGAGAAAAAAATATATTCTTGATGAAAGGAACTGAAACAGCTGAATAAAAACTTACACTTAACAGATAAATAAAGAAACAGAAGCTTGAGACTGCACTGGTGAGCACGGGAATGAATACACATATCAAAGCTGATGTGTTGCTGTGTTGATCACTATGTGGAAAAAATCAGAGCAGTCATTCAGGTGTCAGGGAGAAGTTATGAAGATTGCCAACCTAGTTTTCATACAGCACAAGCTGATATAAGTACCTTTCCAGCTTTACCAATCTTTAATGAATGTCATGGCTAGCCACAGCTAGTCAGAAAGCAAGTAAGACATTTCACTGAAAATGGGTAGAGCAGAAGCAGACAGAGAAGTCAAGTTGTTGCAGAGTGTGTGTCTTGATTCAGCATGGAATGCAAAATGCATTTCTTTTGAAAAAAGTATGACCTTTTGCAGAAAAGGGTAAGACCTCCCTACTAGGTGGAATAGACAGGAGCAACATCCTTATTCAACACCTCTATTTCACATACTAACAGCAGTGACTTCAAATCAGACTATCTGCATCTCAAAAAGTGACTCAAGACACAAAGAAATTTTAAGGCATCCTGGTCACATGCATGATCAGAATTCTCACTTGGACCTTAGAGCACCTCATGAAAAAAAATCCTCAAAAATTATGTTGTTGTATTAAACAAACAAACAAAACAAAACAACACAAACACCACCAAACTTCCATTTTTCCAACTAGCTCAAAGAAAGACTTGCTACACAGACCAAATTAATTGAGGTCGAAAAACCACTGATAACCATAAACCTCAGCAAGGTGAGCATATGCAGATTGTAAGTATCTAAAAAGATCAAAGCTCTTAGACATGGTAAACCAGCTTTTTTCTTTTAAAATCAGTCAAGTGGCATATAGGCCCTTGAGTATCGGACCTAAAATGTCAAGTGTGACAAGCTACTTCTTTAAGGACTGTTGTCACTCCCTTTGTTGTTCTGCAATTGCTGAAGAAGTGCCAGCTACTACACAAGAGAGACAGCTGTCAGACTACGTTCTCCTCCCTCTTCTCAACTGATACTGCTCTGGCAGAAAAAAGCACATTCATGGGGAAACTATTAACTAGAAGTTGTTAATGGACAGCATCCCTGGTAGTAAGGCACTTAGCAAAAAGAGAAAGGGTGCAATAATCAGAACACATTTCATATAACATTTATCAAGTAAGCAACTTAGCAGCCCTAGGCCACTCCTTGTTCAACTGATATCCCCACTGACTTCAAAATGCAGTAGTTTTGAAAAACTGACAGCAAGACTGATCCCCTGATACACTTGGACTACATTTTAATGTGGAAACTTTTTAAAAGTTGAAGGAGACATCCTATAACACTGAATCATGTTAAATAACTCTGAAGGGAAAGGTGATAAATATAGAAGCAAGTTTTTAAATATCATCATAAAGCTATAGAAGAATTTATTTTTTTTTCCTTAAAATTCAAGGATAGTTTTACCACTGTTTTGCCTCCTACTTTCATGTTTGCTCAACAGCTTGGCTGTGGGACATTTTTACGGAGAAATATTGTGAGGGGAAATTTGTCCCCCTCAGACCAGAACATTCTGTGGAATAAAAAAAAAATCTTTCTGAAAAAAATATTTTCTGAAAATTTTTGTTGATTAGCAAGTTGTCCAGTTTCACTGTGGATGGTGAGATTTCTTAGTGCTTGTCTATAACAAAACAATATTCATTTTCATAGAGGCTTTGCCAATATGAAAGAAAATTCTACAACTACGCTCATTTAATGACATTCACTCACAAATTAATAGAGCACTGAAACATTTCATAAGTGTCACTGTCAAGAAGAAAAGTATAAGCAAATCTTTACAACCACAGCACTTTAGCTTTTATGAAGGCATTGTTTTTTCACAGTAACTATAAATATCCCCTTAACATTGTGGGCAAAGAGGTACAGTTATTTAATTACCTACTGATAATCTTTCTCACTGCTGTTACTTGGCTTGTTTTCAATAGTTCGTCCTCTAACGCAGGGAGGTTGAACACAGAACCACAAACTGCCAGTGAAATCCTTCACAAGATGAAACATAGACCTGGATGTTGCTTCCTCCACCTGTGCCCATATGGTATGAAACTGTCTGTTACCTTTCATGTAGCTATTTACCTAATATCTTCCTTCACAGCAAAAAGAAAGATTCTGCCTCTTTCTGAAGAGCCCTCTAAGATAATGCCTTGCCCTTTTCCTCTTTGGGCTCCTGACCCACAAGGTGTTTGAGATCATTGCATTTACTACATCATATTTGAAATGGAGCAACATTTGAATCTAAATGTCTCAGACTGCCACCAGAAGTGCTGGAGAGATGTGTCAGGGTTTTCCAAGCTGTTTCAGAGCAATGGGCAGCAGATCCCAGCAGTGACCTCTGTGCCAAGGGTCCTCAGCCCTGATCCCAGGGTCTGAGGGGCTCATGTTCCCCAATACCCACAGGTGTCTCTACAGCACCCAGAACCTCTGTGGTGCCCAGGCCCATGTCAGCTGGGAGCAGAACATCTCCTTTGATTTCAAGCATGTACAACAAACAACATCATGAAATTAGGAGAAAAAAAATGAAAGAAACAAACAAACAAAAAAACCCCACCAACTTTGTTCATCCATATTTATTTTGTTTTCTGAGACCATGCAAATCACACCTGGGTTTTTTGCTGGGGAAGTAGAAGGGGTTCAGATAAAAATTTTGCCTATCTTTCCTGATGTGTCTGTTACAATGTCTCTACCACACATACTCCAATCTCTCTTTGTCCTCCAAGTTTCCATGGTCATGAGAAGGAAGCAGAACCCATGACAAAAACATCAACACTGCCATTGCATTTCTTACCACCTCCTGCTCCTTGCTGCAATGTGCAAGAGCTGCCACTGATGCAGCTCCTGGGAACTCCTTCATCAGCTGGGCACTTCCAGGCCTGCTCTCCCCTGTCCCCTCAAGGACAGGCACTGCTTTTCTTCAGCACAAACCTGTGTCCCTCCACCCCTTCCGCCAGCATACCCCCTCTGATCTCCACCTACAGACATGAACTAGCATTGATCTGCTCCATGGATGTAGGCAAATTATAGATTATGAAAATGTACATTAACAAAAAGAAACCAACCACAATAAACTTCCCTACCTGAAGTAAATACTCCATTCCTTAGTCCGCTCATCATTCAAGCGATATTGCATTTATTTGAAACTTACATAGTCATGATTTTTTTACCTAGCTGGAGTAGTCTAGAGCTGTTAAGACTTCATCTTTCTAAGCAGCTGGAGTACCTCTGCTGCCTTTAATTGTGCAGAAGAGATACATCTTGTGAACAGGAGCTATGTGAATCCCCAGTAAAGGTCAGGCTGAGAAAAGGAAGCCTGCCATGATCCTAGACAGGATGAGTGTAGGTGCCACACTGATGGTGTCAGCAGGGCCACTGAAGTGAGAAGCACAATATTTTTCTTTGACGACAAGCACCATTAAAATTTTTCCTTGCAGGCCTCTCCTGGCTCTGACACATAAGGGGCTGTGACAGCTCGATCAATCATCTCTGGCAGATCCCAAAGGAACCAGCCATCCACGAGGACTGTAATACCCACCTCAGGGGTTGTGTTGGACAGCTAATATTCCACTCCTTGAAACATAAGGCACAACAAATGATGGGTTTTTTTCAGATTCCTCCTCCCAGATGCCAAAGTTGCCAAGCAAAATCTCCAATGTCATTTTTATCCTCCCTGCTGTTTCCAAGGCTAATTATTAATCTTCTGTCAAGCTTAATTCCTGACCCTAAGTTTAGTTCTATCTCAGCAACTGGTCCCACTATCAGCCCAGCTGCTCTCAAGTTGCACTGCTCTTTTAGCTGCACCCTGCCCGCAGACCAACAAAGATAGGATGTACATCCACTCGGTTTTGACTTCAAACAGTGTTTGTTGTGATTAGATGCTCCAAGACAAGGGTCATGGAGCATCTTGCCTGACACAGTGAGACATCACAACACGTGCCCTGTATCTGATGGGACCAGCCAGCAGGAAAGTGAAAGTTTTCCTGGTTCTGGGTGATGCTTTTAGACAAATGCAAGGGACTATATTTTTGCTTTCAAAAATAAAATGCAGCTGACCTTTTCTCAATAAACCATAGAGCCATTAATCTTGTTTGACCTAAATTAAATACTCTCCTGTGTATAATGGTCCTGTAATATCAACAGAATATGGTATAAGTGAATTTAGCAAGGCAAAGGAATTTATTGCAATGATTGATAGGACAGCTGCTGTGCAAGGCTCAGAGAATACTTACATAAATATACATTATACTGAGATTAAGTCAAAACTTATTAATATTCCCTCATTTGTCTGAGAAAGTACAAATATATGGAGTTCAATTTTTTACTTTTGTCAACACTTCACAGTCGTCATTTTTGGCTCTACTGTCTATGTATAAATAATAAATATGCTCTCACAGCTGGTGCCACAGGAACAAAACTCATTATCTTTACAGGTAAATCCAATAACATTTTTTAAATCTCTAAAGCATTGCTCACAGAAACAAGAAAATCTACTAAAAGCACATCATTTTTTACATGGTACAATACTAATCTAGGAAAAGTATTGCCACAAGACATCATTATGTCAGCAATTCTAGGAGAGCTATATAAAGCATTCAACATGTATAATAAAATTATTGTCCCCACCTTTACTTAGAAAAACTACAGAATTTTTTTCCTAGAGACAAGTGATATAAAAAACTAAATAAACTATTGTCATAGCTCAGATCAGAAGCATTAGCCAGAAGCAGAAGGTTAGGGGTGAAACACTTGGGGTTTAATTTTTCTTCAAGATTTAGTGAAAATTTTCCTCCAATTAACTTATTCAATAAGGAACATATCTTGCCTCATCTGACCGAATCAGTTGATGTGAATAGCTATTCACAAATTCAAGTGTAACAGAGTGAAATTTACAGTTGGAAAAAAAAAGCCTTTTTGAAAAAACTAAAGCATTTCATTCTTATATTTTCAAAATGCCCCTTTGTTTGAAAGTGATAAAAAAGCACCACCTTTTCCTTGAATTTGATCTGGTTTTGGAGATAAACTTAAAATTTTTTCTTAGATTTGTCAATCAACCAAAAATCATGTTAGCTTTTATGCTATTTCACTTTGAAGTATTGACACTGATCAGGATAGTATCGCACTAAATACACTTAATGTGGCAATTCCCATGTTCCTTCAGGAATAAGAACACTCGAGTAAGTTTTAATTGCTAAATGTTTATGTCATCCCAGTCATAACTATTGCAGGCAAGATACATAAATGAATGCATCATTACCTCACATTTATGCTTCATTACATTTTAACTTTAAAGAGAACATAGAACAGGGACATACAAAAGGTTGCCACAGGATTGTGCATATATACAATCATATATGTACATATATGCAGTCAAACAATTTTTGGCCTGCTTTATTTTTTCAGAGGTCATAACAAGCCTAATACACTCACTGCACATTACAGAGGACCACTACTCCAAATAAGAGCAAAGCAGATCTGCCAAGTACGAGGAAGTGCTGATGAGGCATCAACATTTCTGTTATCTATGGCTCCCAGAGAGCCCTGTAATTCACCCACCTTCCTCTGCTGTCTAAGCTCACTCAGAGTCTGTGGTTTGGGGGAAGTATCTGTGTTTCTTCAATGATCATGTGCTTGGAAAGGGATAGGCAATAGTATCTCCAAAGGTTGTGTTGCCTATTACACTTGATTTGTAGACAGGAATAACATGAACAGATAACTCAGCATCCTTAACATACTGGTACTTAAAAGTATTTGTGCATCAGCCTTCTTCTGATAGCAAAGGAAATTTGATGACTTTGTGCTTCTGAGGTTCCAGGCTTACATAGTTCTCTAGTGTTTTATTTCCACATAAAGTAAGTACCATTTCTCTACTAACAAGAGCCTAGAGGTCTTAGTCCTGTCTTTTTAGGGACACACCTTAACACATGAATTTCATTAAAGTGAGCATAGAAGTATCTTGGATTTTCAGTAACCTTCATGAAGGGACAAAATTTCCTTCCTGCTACCATTTCTAATATATATTCAAACACACACGTGTGTGCACACATGCACACACACACCTCTCTCAAATGCAAATATTTTGTATAGCCATCTAAAGGTTACCATCATGATTCCTCCATTCTCTGTCAACAGAGATCCAGAGGAGAAAGTACTCCTCCAATAAAGACAACAAAAGTAGGATTTTTTTTTTTTCTTTCTCATCATTCATTCTGCAACAAATGTCCAGATACTGGTAGGTTGCACCAGAGTTAGAAACCTTCTACAGCTTGGCACATGGAAAAGAACTGTGCTCCCCAAAGTTGAAAAATTTTCCAGCACACTGGTGCAGTTCTGTCTGACACAGCACGTGGTTTTGGTTGGTTTTTTTAACCTAGGGCAGTAGAATATGTGCCCTAATTCAGTCCAGTCACAAAAAATCTGCTAATACAAAAATCTTTTGCAAAGAACTCAGTTCCTCGAGGTGAATCCAGCAGCCTAGAAGTTAACAACTATGTTTTAGAATATTAGTCCTAGAGGAAATTAAACATTCAAATAATAAAATTAATAAGAGGTACATATAGAACACAGATTAATTTCTGCAACTAATGTCCTCCATGAGTCACCACTTAATGAAGGCAAGGGGTTGCATCTCTGCACTAATAAAAAGGACAGGCTTACAGCATTATACAGAGCCATGACACTGGCAGAGACTCACATCTTCTCCAGATCACAGTAAATCCTGGGCACCTCCAGCCAAGTAATTCCGTTTCTCTGCTGTCCCCTTCTCTGGAACATTGACCATGATTTCTTTAGCCTGGAAAATCTCTGGGACAAGGGGAGTCTATTATGGGATGTTTGGATGGTAGTGATTCCAGTAGGGCTGAATGAGATCTCTACACACTAACAATTGCAAATGAGTAACAACAGAACAGGAACACTCTCTTTTCTTAAAGCATCTTAAATCCTTTTTTTCTATTCCTAGGCACTTGGGAGTGCTTAATGAGCATATAAGAAAAAGACACAAAAGGACATAATTTTGAAAGCAAATTCTTGCTTGCTATTTTGTATGAGTAAGTGAACGATTTTTTCATGAGCACGTTCAGTAAGTAAAGACTTGGCTACTTCATATTTGAAACCAAACCTTTCTGAACATGCATAAAGGCTGTCAGCCTGAAAAATTGCAGCAAACTGACTGTCAGGAAACAAAAAGCCCAGAGACAATTGTTAAAGGACACTAGTAGACAACAGATGCAAAAGGTTTTTACAGAAGTGTTGGGATCAGGGACTGGGGGATATAGATAACTTCAGATAGGTGCGTGGCAAACAGATGACTCAACAGTATTCATAAAACATTGCAAAGTTCACAAAGCTGTGCCAACAGACAAAGGGGAATTTCTTTTTAGGCTATGAAACCACTTTGGTTTCTCTGGCACTGCTGTTCTCCAGTGGACCCTCCAGAAGTACAGGCAGAGCTGAGTGTTTTGCCCCTTGTGCTGATTTGCTGTTTCAATGCCCATGAGAAGCTGATATTGAAACCGTCACACAGGAGGGAGAAAACCACAGTCAAAATGCTCAGTGTCTGTATCCCCTGGTGATATAAATCTAACATCCCAAGGGAGCAGAAAGGCAGTTTCCTGAAGAAAGGAGATAGATGGATGGCTATGTGACATGGGACACACTTCACTAGATCTGATGCCCATCTGGAGGCCCTCTTTCTCTCTGTAAATCAACCCTGATGACAGCCCTTGCTTCCTTTTTATTGAGATACAAACAATGCAAAGGAAAAATCAAATTTTCCCACTTATAAGGAGGCAAATAGAAACCAATGTTAACAGAGGAAATTAAATGTTTCTAGACTGACTATCTGCCTGGATTTAATTTCCAACACTGATTCCCATCAATCTGTAGATTTGCATCAATTCTGTCCTTAGGAACGTGATGCTGGATTGCAAGAAGATAATTTAATTACCACTTCCGCCATTCTGCACTCTCCTAATCAAGCAGTCCACAGTCTGCCTTTACACATGGCACGTGCAATTCCTCCTGAAGTTAGCTATAGAAAAGTACATATGAGTGATTCTCTTCCTTTAAGCAGAACTTCATTTGTCTCATTCTGACTGTTTCCACTGCAACAATTCAAAAATCAGGAGCCCAGAAAGTAGTTTGGACTTTTTTATTACTCTACACAATGCTATCTACATTCTCACACACACTGACTCTTGGTGGGAGTTACAGAGCTAGCTGCTCTTTGCTCCTAGGAATATTTCCCTAGAGCTGACAGTCAAAAGCTTCATTTTGAACATCTGGAACAGTAACAGCAAAAACAGCAGCAACAAATTCTGTGTATCAGCAATGAATGCTTCATTTTCTTCAGCAGCATTTTCTGCTGTGCAGCACTAAATGCTTCAACTGAGTGTATTATAGTCATGTGAGTGTGTTGACATGCCCTCTGTGAGAGTTCCCAAAAGTATCATGTACCAGAGGTTATACCTGAAGCAGAATCTCAAATGAAACTTTGCATCCACCTACCTAATAAAACTAGAAATATCATTGGGAACAAAACTTTTGTCAATTTTCTATTTCTTCTAATTAGCTATCGTTATTATAACTACCAACCATACCTCAGAGGGAAGATATTAAAAGTTAGATTGATATCCTAGGGACCTTATCATCTAAATTAGAGAAAGCACATCAGCAGATGACAGGCACAAAAATATGTGCAAAATGGGAAAAGACTATGAATAGAGTTGCTTCTGTCACATGCTCATTATGTGAGTTTTTGTTTCTCTTTTGTCTCTGCAACAGTAAGTATAAAATGACCATAAATGTAACGTCATCATTTTTAATCACACTCAACATATAAATTGCATCTTCATCTGGCAAAAAAAAATGGAATAATACTGCTGCATTCAATAGAGTTGTGCTGACATTCACCTTTTTTAACTCTTCTGTGTTTCCAAATTGCATTTCCAATTGGACTGTGCCCTCAATGATATAAAAAAGGATTGAACAGTTGAGGTTTCTTTAAAATTTAAGGAGTTGGATTTAAAGAATAAACTCCTTCTTTTTTTCTTTCTTTTTTTTTCATTTTTTTGCGTTGCAGTCTTGTTAACACTACCTAATTAATGCAGAGATTGAGACTCAGTTTAATCATTTTTCTTTTTTTCACATCTATTTCCAGTTTCAGCAGGTTAAGTGTTGGTTGGTGAGCAAGAGCGAGAAAAAAGTCCAGTTTAACTTATTGGTAAATCCCATGCCTTCTAGGGATGAGAATCAATTTTTAGAAACAAAAACTAGAATCAATTTCCTCAGTTTTTAGAGAAGAAAGGAACTGTGATGCAGACAAAGGCAGGCTCCACCCAGCTGGGGAGGTGCAATGGCCTGATGTAGCTTTGTGGGCGGTTCCCTTATGCTGAAGTTACAGGCTTTTTTCAAACATAGAAAACCCATGTGTTAAAGTTCTCTCAAATAAAATACACTACTAAAAATTCTACTTTGTATAAAAAAATACAAATATGAATTTTTTTCCTTTTCCAGACAGTGTGGTCAGTAAGTTGAGAAGACTGGTCATCTTCTTCCCAGGTATCTGTCATGCCAAAAAATGCTGCTTTCCCTGCAGCTGAGGGTGATGTCCCAAGAGACTCTGAAAACACTGCCTATCTTAGAAATGTAATAAAAATACAAAATCTGTGAACTTTTCTGAATCTTCCTTTCTTTACCACTTTCATATGGTTTCACTAAACACTCTTTCTTCATTGGTGCTGCTTTAACACGTTTTATATATTAGATATTAAACAGCTGCTCTTAAATTTATCACTTTATCTCCAGATACAGCCATGTCTATTTAACCATGTAAATCATCTTTTTTTTTTTTTTTTTTCTTTTCTTCAGTGTGCACTTTTCTTCCTCTGGCTACACAGTCTGTCCCTAGCACAGGTGCCTGCATTTACCCAGGACAAAATAAAGAGCTGTCTCCAGTTTGGGTATTTGAGATCTTACCCATGGTGATCACCTACTTTGTCAGTTCTTTTAAACAGCATGTTCAGATCATTCAAAGAAGAAAGCAGGGTCTGTGTCCATCACCCCTCACTGTTCCTCTGCCCCAAAGATTGAGAGTTGAAGAAGTCAGAAGTGGCACTATCTCCTAGCACCATGTCTCAACCAGCTTACCTACATATTCTCACCAGTTGGCCTTGCAGGCATGTAGACTGGTCACCATCTCACATCTCCCACAGGAGACACTGTGTGAACACTGTGTCTCCTGCTTTACAGAGGACACAGGTAGTACCTATCTCCACCTCAGACATCTGGGGAGAAAAAGAAGTCTCATGCATGACAGCACTAGCTGCTTACAAAGTGCTTGACATTCAAAGGAGTTCACTTTGGCAGTTAGCATGTCTTCCTACATCTGTGTTTTAAAACCAGTCACTGGAAAGATTTATGAAAATATGGTGAATTTTAAAGCAAACAAATCAACCTGAGGAAGTGCTCAGAGATGAACCTTGCTGCCCCACCACCTCTCCCTTGGAGAAGTCCTGTGACAAGTATAGCAGGGAGCTTAACAGAAAAACCCAACACCACTCACCACTCAGTTTCAGTTTTGCTTTGTATTTCACAAAAGTGCACCCCTTGAGCCTACGCTCAGACTGACAGAGACAAGTCAGTTGCACACTCTGCATGAGCCAGGATTTGATCCCTTGAACACGCAACCCAGCAGGGACATGTGTCACTGATAGCAGTGGGGTCACAGGTGATGTAAATTGCTTCCAGGAGTGTGCTGGGGGACACCTGCAAACCAGCCTGTGAGCACAACTGAAAGAAGGGAAAAAAAGATCTGAGGAACTAAAACAATAACTGAACAGATGTAAGCAAACCTCATTGAAAGAGTTGGAACTAAAATGTAGCAGGAGCTAAGGTCAAAGCAGCAGCCAAGGATATGCCTACTCAGATGAAGAATGGAGCCAGGCATGAACATTCCTGTTCACCTGCCAGGAGGGACTGGCAAGAGCCAGCTCAGACCTAGAAACTCTGCCAAAGAGGCAGAAGATAAACGCTTGGACATAGTATCTCACTAATGCAGCTCTATCACTGCCAGAGCAGAGCTGACTTGCTTTTGGCTGGCTCACAGAGTGGTCAAAGTAGCTCATAGCTGTTTGCACCCATCTGTGTAGATATGCCTTAAGAGTCCTACTGAAGCATTGCCCATCAACATCAGCTGAGATGCCTTTCCTAAATTTAGGGTATTAAACCAATTTGGCAGAATAAATAAACCTCCAGTTTTTGACATGTTAAATTATAGAGTAACTTGTCAAATTAGTTTTAAAGTCTCATGGGAACAAATTCTGACAAGAAAAATAAACAAACAAAAAAATATATTGCCAGAACTAAAGATACCTTCAGCACCAAGTATTCTGTGGCCATGGGGAAACTGTTACTATGACTACTGACATCAAAGTAATAATACCTCACTCTCAATAACACAGCAAACAACATCTGTGTTTCTGTCCAGACTACTCAGGAGTAGAGGGATAACACCTGAACACCTCAGGTTCCTGTGCTTCCAGTGGTCCAATACATGAACTGCAATAGCAGAACAAGATGTAATCTGTGTTAAAAATATTCCTTGATTTTTCCTTTTTTTTTTTTTCCCCCATCACTCTCAATGTATTAGTAACCAGAATGTTTTTAATAAAGGTGATTTTATTCCTCCCCTCTCAGTCCTGCTACTGAGCTGCATGCACATGGAAGGTCTGGAAGGAGCAATGAGAACTGCATGTTGCCCTGTGCAGGAGCTTGTGTCATGAAATGCTGAGCAGTTAGCAAAGTCACTCCCTCCACATGCATGATTGGCCATGATTCAGACCTCAGTATAGACAGCAAATTTTGCAGCAGCTACGTGACAGTAGAAGTGAGACTTCAGACTGCCTGATAGCTGCACAGCCAACCCTATGGAGGGCCTGATGTGTAAATATTATTCATGTGCAGGCTTCAGTGAAGTCAGCAGAACTCATTTGCAGGAGTAAACATGCCTTCAATCTCAAACCTAAACTGTGGTGCTTCAGAATCCTGAATGTCTTCCTGTGAGTCTCAGCATTCCTCTTTCACTATCGCTGCCTAGAAATTGAGGGCTCCTTCTTTACCTCAAAGTATGTTCATGAAAATCCACAGTAAATAGAATTATCCGTACCAATGGATGTATCCACAGCCTCTACATTTTGGCATCATGTAGATGTTGCAAGTACCACATGATTAAAACCATTAAATCAGTATTTCAATAGCTTGAACAATCAATAAATGAGGAAAAGAAAAAAAAAAACAGAAGAAAACAAATCTCTCCCACCCCTAAGAGTCTTACATGAATCAGTAGTTATCAGGTTAGCTAAAATTCCTCCTATGCTCCTTTAACCTTGTCCTACCTTCCACCAAGCTTCTAATGTTGAACACCCAGGTTTGCGCTTC
The DNA here is from genome assembly GCA_024605025.1 of Megaceryle maxima. Taxonomy (NCBI): domain Eukaryota; kingdom Metazoa; phylum Chordata; class Aves; order Coraciiformes; family Cerylidae; genus Megaceryle; species Megaceryle maxima. The sequence continues at coordinate 53,545 of JANHGN010010743.1, forward strand.
CCTTGCCTCTTCGGGAAGAAAGAAGACTACATCAATTTTATTGTTGTTACATTGAGACAATTTATATATTTACCACTATTCCCTTTTAATTTCAAAACTGAAATAGTAAACTGTTTAAGCTTGCCCTGCAATCAAGAGAAGTAATAATTGTATAGTTCAGGCACCCTGAAGTAAGCCAAACTCTAAGGCAAGGGAGGGCATGCTCTGGTGTGGACAGCCTGGTGCCACACAAGGTAGTGCATTCACTGGCTACCTGTTTGCTGGATTATTCCTGCTCCACAGTACCACACCAGACCACAAACAACACTTCTAGAAACACCCAGAAAAGTCTGTCTCAATTCAATGATTAGAGATACCCCACAATGAGTGGGTCACTAATCTAATTACTTAACTAAGTGAATATTCAAAGATAGCTATGCAATATGAAAATAGGCCCAGAACTGCTTTTAGAATTATGTATTTCTAAGCAAAAACAAGAGTCTCAGGCACTCTTCTGTTCTGTTACTTACAAAACATTAACTACCTGTATATTTAGTACCTGAAGAAGGATCTGTGTGCCAAAGAACTTGTGAGTTTTTCCCAGTGAGATGGTTTCTCCCTGGGTTATAAAGAAATAAAATGAGAAGAATGTGGAATTAAAACAGTTAGCCAGACTCAATCTTCTTTTCTGGAATTCAGCTAAAATTTGGGTTCCCAAATGGCAGGATCTGACTCTCCGTATGCTTGCACCACTGCTGTTTAAATTCATCTCAATAGAGTGTACAGGAAAGAAGTAACTCAGGATAATCGTGCCTAAATAGAAATACATACAAAAAGGCATAGGTCTCTTTTCTCTAATTGAGGATCTGCCAGTAGGCTTTCAGAGAGAACAGTGGCAATTCAGGCAAAATGGATGTTAGAAATGTAAGGGAAGATGATGCAGCAACTAAGAATCCTAAAGCAAAAGAAAGACTGCAATCTTGTTTATGCCAATCTACTTGCATTTATTACGTTATTTTTTTTATCCAAAAAAGAAGTTAGCTTTTCCAACCTTTTGCTTTGCAGGGTCTGTGTTTTGTCTATTAATATGAGTAATTCTGACAATAGCATTCAGTTCAGCATCAGCAACAGATTTATTCTTTCTATATATGTCCTTAATGATTTGGATCCTTCCTGCAGAAAAAATACCATTAAACTCAGAGAAGTTCTATGAATGGAAGAATTTCAGATGCAGAACCAAAACTTATCACATCACTATAAAAGAATTTGAAATCTTGTAATGTGTATTTAATAGCAGTCAGGGTCTGAAAAAATCACAGTATTTAGAATTAAAAGTAAATATTTTGTGAAGCTATCGTTAACACAGTTTCCACAAAGTCCTCTACCATTCTAAATCAAGTAGTGGACTGTGTGCAAATACCACTAAAAATTTTAATAAATATGTGATAACATTTAAGCTGATGGCTACAGTGTAATTTTACAAGGATTCTTCTTTAATAAATTATTTTTTAACTGAAAAAACAAGATCTATTAAAAGCTAAAATGTTTGTGAAAAGGGGAAGATAGGAGTAGTGGAAGAACTGGTGATAGGAAGATAACAAAATCAGAAATCTTAGAACCATTTTTCTAACATTTATCAAATTAATTGTCTAATATTTCAGTTTCTTTCCAATTATTTGATTCAGAAATGCTATTAAAATAAAAATAAATAGACTCAACATAAAACTGAAGCATTTTGAAATAATTTTAAGAATCAAAGTTGTCCTGATGAAATATTCCTTCTTTGGTGATCCATCATAGTGGTTGCTTTAGCAACACACATCATGCAATATGAGGTCCATTATGAAATTTGTACTATGAGTTTCAAAGGTATATGAAAAAAATTAATTTTCCACTCCCTTAGGTTTGCAGTGCTGTGTATTCAAACTGCTACGGGTTTTTCCCCTGGTTAAAAACTACACAGTTGCTTGTTTGGGAATTCTGAGAATTTGTGTCATCTGGAGTTTTTTAACCCCAAATTTACAATTTTTTTTTTTTTCCATAAAAAGAAATTAATTGTTCAAATCCCTATTCTTACATCCAATACAGGTTATATGAAAACCTGTTGAGCAGGGAAAGTATGGATTTCACTGATAAGGTGCTTTCTTTATATGGGCTAACATACACAGTAAAAATATTGCCACGTAAGTTATATAGATGATACCATAATACATTTTTGCTCTCTGATTTATGATGTTCTGTGAAATACAACAAATAAAACCAATCTAAAGCACTCATTTGGAAAAATAGATATAAACATTTATTCTGTTCAGTCACATCAAAATACACCAATTACTAGCACTACACATTACCTATGATCTCTTCTTTTTTTTTTTCATTTGGGAACCAGCCAACTCCTATTCAGAAGTAAATTTCTTTCTGACATTAAAAATATTACTAAAATATGACTTAAATATTTCATATCTAATCAAACATTTTCTTCCTTCAGATTTTTTTATATAATGTCTAACACACAAATTTAAATACTTATATACATCTCTACTGAGCTTTTTGGACATACAATGCTCATAATAAATTTTGAATACTTCTACTTAAAGAACACTTTGCCCCATGGGTAGCATAAATGTACAGTATTGTAGTATTCATGGCATTTACAAAGATAACAGCTGAATCTCAGTACTTTGACAGCACATTGTTTCAAGTAAGAAATTTAGACTTTTCATACAAAATCTCCCACTGAACAAATAAAACTTCCCCAGGGGACCCAGGTTATTATATTTTTTTCACTGATATAAAAAACTCCATGACTCTCTTTACATTTAGAATTCATAAATCAAGGATTCATCAGTTTGAGAAAAAATTACTAAAAATTTAAAAAATATTTCATCTGACACTCTAACAGTAATAGGGACTGCAAGAACAGTACCAAATTCCTCCTAATATTTACATAAACTGGTTCATTACAAATGAAAATCATTAGAAATGAAAATCATTTGCCTTTACACCTTCCTTTTCTCTTTCCTTTTCTCTTTACTTGATTAAAGAAATCACTGCAAGTAAATCTGTGATACTTAAGAAGACTAAGTCAGAAGGAAATTGCTTTAAATAATGGCCTTTGTGAACTGCTTAACTCTTGATGTAGTGGGTTTGCTGTACCATAAATGTTAAATTGAATGTAACTCACAGTGTTTTGCTGCCAGGGTAACATCTTAGTTTAGGGACAAAAAGGAGCAATTAAAGTTAAGACAGATTCCATTCAAGTGGAAGCTGATTTCAATAAAATATTTTCCTGAAACCATAAGAAACCAGGTCAGACGTCTTTCTCTTAAGTCCTGAGGGTTGAAGGATGCTGGCCTCCTTCTCCTAGCCCATGTGCTCCTAGTTTTTCCCCTTCTCTGTGGTAGAGCACATCTGAACCCCAGTTAGCCAAGTATTTATGTACAACTTGCTGCCAAGAGAATCCACTTCCTTCTGAGGTCTCTGCCTGCAGCAAAGAAAGGAATGTTTCCTTGAGGTCTTAAAGATGGCTTTTGCCAATAGCAGCAGTTAAAATGTCTGTTATGCACAGCAAGTATCCACATCACAAAATATCCTGTAATTTGGAATGATCAGTGGCATCTGTTCTCCCAAGACCTGAGCACAAAGCAACGGGTGAGGAAGGTCAGAGTGAGGGATGGGTAAGGGAAGGAAATGCCAGAACTTTTTGGTGTACTTTTTTTGGATCTAACCACAGTACCTCAGCCACCTACACAAGTATTAACATTTCCCATACCAACACCATACTCTTTCCCCCTCCCACTACCAAAATCAACCCATTACTTGATAGCTCAGCAGTCTGAGAAAGAATTGACTCACCCTGTTTCACCTTTGAATGCCTATTCACGCACCCCTCCTGTTTATTTTACAATGGTTTTGTTGGGGTTTTTTTTTTCCCTCACAGCTGTGGTAAAACCCACAGAAGGAAAAACACCATCTTGTGCATAACACATAGGAGACTTTCAATCATAAGATTTCATCCTTACATAAATATAGGGGTTAATAGATCTAGTTATATGAAAAGTAATCCCCCTAACTGATGCCATATCAGTCATGTTCTTAGTACTACTTATGTTCCAGCTGTGTTATTTAAAGCTCTCATCCACAGCTTTAGTATTTGCAACAGACTTGCTGAAAATGTTTATGTTCTTTCGTCATGACGCAGTGCTCTCTGCTTACTTTTGCCTCAACTATCTTTCTTTGAGACATCACCTCTCTCACCAGCTTCTAGCTACCTTCCTCTTTCATTAGAATTTAGTACTATGTTGATGCTTAAAGGTTTTTTCTCTAAATTTGCCAATAGCTTTTACAGTCATAGGTGAATAACTGCTTTATCAACTGTTTAATGTGCAATTATATGTTGCAATAAACAACATTATTGAAATATTTCAGAGGTTTTCTGATATTTAATGAGATACATTGTCAAGCATAGTAGGAACACAGGTTTGATGACACTGTCATCAAACTACAGACTTTGGTTTAGATTATTTGTCAAAAGTTTATGTATTTCTTTAGGGAGTCTTCTGATTCATTATCCTCTTCTGTACACCCAAACAGTCAGTTTTGTGTGTCTAGGGGCTATGTGTAGATAAGTAATAAAGAAAATACTGAGAGCACGCATCAGGGATTTTAAGGTTGAACCTATTAGGGGTTTTAATTTAAAGGAGCTCTGGGCCATGGATAGAGAGCACCATTCTTGCTTTGTTCTTCCCAGTGATCAGAGTAAGCACATTTGAAAGGCATGTGGAAAAGTGTGAAAGGGCTTGGGGGGAAGGAGCAACCATTGTAAGAAAAGAGATCAGCTGAGACTTAAGGGTAGAAAGACACTGATTAAATTTAGAGTTCAAAATATCTAGATAACCAGCCAAGAAATTACATCCATGTGGTTCTGGAAAGAGACTCCCAGACTGAATTCTAGAAACAACCAAAGAATCTTTGTCAGCCTAATTAGGAGTAAGACTGTGGGCTAGACAAGAAACAAAATAATACACACCTGAGCCATGACAATTGTGTGTACAGCTGAGAATGAGGATGAATGTTTCTATAGCTAGTTTTGTATGTCTGCTCTTCACAGGTAGTCAAACAACCTGGTTCTCAAGAGTTTCCAGATTTAGAAAATGTTGGGAAAGATTCAAGAGGCCTTCTTCTGTGAATATGTGATTGTATGAATCCTGGAAAGCAGTTAGTAGGAGTTTCTTTATCCCTGTTCAGTAATGCATGATCAAAATAGCTGTCTCAGAACTTATATTTTTCTTTTATTTTTCATAGAATCATAGAACCACAGAATGGCTTGGGTTGGAAGGGACCTTAAAGATCATTGAGTTCCAACCCCCTGACATGGGCAGTGAAACATTCCACTAGACCAAGTTGCTCAAAGCCACATCCAGCCTAGCCTCAAAAATTTCCATGGAGCAGGCATCCACAACTTCCCTGGGCAACCTGTTCCAGTGCTTCACCACTCTCACAGTGAAGACTTTCTTCCTAATATCTAATTTAAATCTACCCTCTTTCTAAGTGTAAAGCCATTACCCCTTGTTCTATGACTACATCCTCTTGTAAAAATTGCCTCTCTCTTTCCTGTAGGTCCCCTTCAAGTACTGGAAGACTGCTTTAAGGTCTCCCCTGAGTCTTCTCTTCCCCAGACTCAACCACCCCAACTCTCTCAGCCTGTCCTCGAAGGGAAGTTGCTCCAGTCCTCTGATCATCTTTGCAGTCCATAAGTATTGATGGATATCTATTCTCTTTGAATAGATGTTTTGATGTGAAGACTTCAAATTACTTTCCATGTATTTTTTTAATGACTACCACACAAAAAACCCAACATTTTTAAAAATAATGTTCCTTAAGGTTCTAAATTTGGTCTGTACTGCAGGAATAAAATACATTTGGTTATAGATTGAGAATTTACTAAAATATCTATTGACATGTATTGATGTGTTTCAAATTTAGATTTCTGCATCTCATGTCCTACTACATCATCCACATGTCTTCACTGTCATGATGAGTTTTCTGATTTTGGTATTGCTCCTTAAATCAAGATGCGAAATTAGTACTAATGAGAGTGATTTTGAAAGGTTTCCAAACACATGGACAAGTTAATTGTTCACCTAAAATGTACATGTGCACACACATACACAGAGGAGGGAGACAAAAAGAGAGGGATGGAAAGGGGAGGGAGGGAAGAATATTGCTTTTTAGGAACTCTCTAGAAACACTCTGCTGAACCACTTAAAAACACTAAAGGAGTAAAGAATCCCATACAAATACCATATGCCACTGAAACAATGCCCTGACCCAGCCCACTGAGTATGCTGCAATTCACCAAGCCAGTTAGTAAAGAAAGAATATTAAAAGGCCATAATAGAGGGTTCCAGTAATGTTGTTCTTAGCAGCTTTCAAGGAATACCAAGAGACTAAGTCCCTTGCAAATGTTAATAATAGCATAGACAGTAATGGATTAATATTTTTTTTCCTACCAGGAATAAATTATAGCTTATGCTCTCATAGACACATTTTATGAGACTAAGTCAAACATTTTAAAAATCATATTAAATTATTCATTGTCCAAAGTCCACCAGATACATTCGGGACAACTGATCTGTGGAGACTTATTAAGCTAAAAACTATGTAAAGTGCTCCGTCAAATGGCTAAAAACACAAGTGCTTCACTTAATGCAGTAGCTACATAATGTTACCATCCAGAATGGTATACTTTTTGTTTGAAATCTAAGTCACTTAGACAGGAAACTTGTACCCTACTTTACAAGCTCTTGATGTTTCACTGTGTAATGATACATCAGGTCACCAAGGCTGTTACCTACCACATATATGTACATGGTTTTCGTCGAGTTAAAATCCTGCCCTTTCTCTAGAGTGCAAAAATAGAAAGGAGGATGAAAGTCAAGAGCTAGCAAACGCTTCTAGAAATTGCTATGCCCCCTAGTTGCAGAAGTGTCCAGTACAAGTGAGCACTCCTCACAGACACTATGGCCTCAGTGTAAATTCCATGCTAATGACAAACCTGGTTCTCCATTTTTGGGCCACCTTACAGTAGGCTCAGTTCAACACCTCACACTCCCTCACTGAATGCTGCCACATCCTTCTACTGGGAAGCATCCGACAGGGAAGTGTCTCCCTGGCAATGCCTCGCACCCTGGGAGCCACAGAGCAAGTGTTTTTATATATCACAGAGCTACCACACAAACATGCTAATGCAGCATCAGGGAACAGCTTCCCTCTAATCTTCTGTGTCTTTTAACCCCCTGGACATTTGTATTTGATCTTCAAAAAACATATTAGAATTAGGAAATATATAGGCACAATCATTTAATGAAATAAACACCATTCTGGATGAAAGCAAATTGGAACTGGCATTTGCTAAAACAGTTTGTGATCACTGAGATAAGCAAGGGACAGCAACAGTATTAAATTGAATCTCAGCAATGCACACCAGGCACGGGAGGTGCCTCCTATAGTCTCTATTATGAAAACAGGATGGAACTAATTGGGTAAAGGTTGTGTTAAGGTAATGCAGAGTTTTTCTTCATGTCTCATCATCTCCTATCAAGCATTTATCAAGTATGTATTAACTTGTATAACCTCTGTAAAATGAGCAACCTCAGAAAAGCTCCTGAGGGACAGCTCTCTGTTTCGTAACAATCATTAACACAAGTGGCCCAGGTGTCGGTATGGTGACAAAAGTCTGGAAGAATTAACTACTCTGATCCACTGTGTGATCCCACCAAGCAGAGGCAGAAAAAGATGAAGAGGGTGGGGTGACGGACTTTTAGCAGCTGATGACAATCCTGTCCTGCGTTACACTGAAGAGTGCCAAACAGTGACAGAGAGCGTGCTGGAGCAGCTGCCTGCCATGCTGCTCACACTGCTTTCTTGCTGCCATGAACTGCATGTATGGAGTTAAATAGGCCAAATTATTCTGATGCTACCAGAGACAGAAGGAGACTGTGCAATGCAAATCTGAGTTTATTTGATTAAGGCCTTCCCAAGACACGGCCCAGATCTGAATATTCAATAACAACGTGAATATTCATTTCTCAGTTTCTTAGAGTGCATTTTTCCATGCTACAGTTGTGCTTCATGACTGGTTTAATTTATGTCACTCACAAGGACACCAAAAATACTGTGTTTGTTCCTCTTCAAGGGCCACTGAAAATTATCATACACATGTAGACAGAAGCATCTTCAGTATCTTACAACAGTTATGGCCAAGGAAAATCCTATTTCCCTTCTTACAGCTGAGTGAATACGGGAGTCCCATTATTTTTAGCATATCTGTGCCACTATAAAAGAACATTTCTAACTCAAGTACACTAAACATGACCCGTATTTAAAATTAATCCCTTACATGCTTCATACAATAGAATCACCTTTCTCAGTTGCTATGAAACTACTGAAGTCATAAAAAGGGAACAAATCTTCAAAAGCTCTGTCTTGAGAATACTATCTCTTCAAAGCCCTTATTTAGGTTTTAGAAGATACATTAAAATCACTCTCCTCCTAAGAGAACATTGGTTTTGCATTGTTATGCACAGAACGGCTACACAAAAATGATATACACTCCTGCTCTGTCTCTGAAGCAGGATTTACTTCTGGTTTATGCAGCTTTACTGGTTTATGCAGGTTTACTTCTGGTTTATGCAGCTAGACCACATATCAGCTGTTCCATGTTGCACACTATTTGCTACTCTTGTCTGCATGTCTTGGTGCGCTTATCACACACAGATCCACATTTTGACACAGACTTGAAGAGAAAGAGCCTTCAATATCCAAAAGCTTGTCTAGGTTTTTTTGTTTGTTTGCTTGTTTTCCCAGAGATGGCACTTGAGTCACTTCAAATCCACAGTGGCAGCAAAATCCAATAGAAATTAAGGGAAAATGGAGACTTGTCAAAATCCTGTGTCACTTCAGCACTTCGGAAATGTGATATCCTAGCTAGCTGAGCAATCCTAGCCTTTCAGAACAACCTGAAATTTGCAGGAGGCAGGTGCTTAAAACCTGTCAATAACTGTGACAGCAGCGCTTTTGTAGTGATGATGGCCAACGGCTATGAACAAAGCAGGGCTTTAATACAACTAATACTTTCCATTATTCCAAAACAGAAGGAGGTCATTCAAACAGCTTCTTTTTACCTTCCAACTAGGTTGACCATGGTCTAGGAAAATGGCCTTATCTAAATATATTAAAAACTTACTTCAGTAACAAAGTGGAACAATTACTTCAGTGCAACATAGATTCTCTCAACCATTTAACCAATAGAAGCCAAGACCAAACACTTCCAGCAGATTAGTTCTTATATCTCATCTGATGCTTGTTATTAAGCATCGTGAAATTATCTGAATAACAATGACATAGAGCTTATATGAAATTGCAATGACAATTCTAATGTAAATTTTGTGTTGGTTCCTCTCCATGTTCAAATAAGAATGATAATTTTAAAAATGTATGGGGATTTAAGTGATGTGGATCTGCAACAAAAGACTTTGGTGACTGTAAGCATGTTGTAGAGCAAAGGTAAGCCAAACAAGTGATGTGACCTCAGAGGAAAGAATTAAGAGAAAAAAAAAACCCTATAAATTATTACTCTAGTTGCTCAATAGTGGATGGCAATTGCTTTCCCATCACAGCTACATACAGAAACACTTGGTTTTGAATTGAAGCCATAAAGCCACAAAAAGACCAGACATATTAAGCTTCCCATAACTGCTTTGAAATCTTATTTTCTCCAACCTGAAGGTAGTTATTTTGTGCCCACTGTTTTAATTCCTAAATGTAATTTATCAACTTTTTATATTATCCTAATCTATCCCTGTTGTGTTGCAGCAATGGCAAGCATACACAGAAATCTTAATGCAGCACTAGCTACAAACTGTAAACACAGAGAATGCTAAGGTGTCATGTACAGTACTGATAGAGGTTAATACCTTCCACAGTCATTAGGTTCGGATTTGGGGATGTTTGCACAGTAGTCAATTCAGATAAAATTCAATTGTATGCTAGCAGCCCATAAAAAGCTTATGCACTATTGAATCTCTCAAGTATAAAAAGGAATAAAATTAATCCCTGTGAACATTCTTAAATCACGTGTTAGTCCTACTACTTTGGTTTGCTTGGGGTGTAGGATGATGTATATATAAGCCCATATACAATCTCTGCAGAGGGAATTATCACCTCCCTTAAAACCTGCTAAGTATGTGTACATTTGAAGTACTGAAGCAGAAGAAAGCTGAGGGCCTACCTGTGCTTCAGTGACACATAGTGACTCCTGTGTAAGCAGAGGCTGGGGGGGCATGCTGTTGATAAGTGATGGTCTCAGCGGCAAAGCACAGCAGCCATACACAGTCTGATACACGCATGCACACAAAGAACTGAGAGAGAACCACACCAGAATCAGGTAAAGTTGGTCAAAATGCCACAGCTCAACTGCAAGCACCCAACTGAGCAAAGTTAACACTTGGACTTGCTCAGATGTGTGCACTCACTGTTGTGTGACATACCCTAAACTACTGCACTGCTACAAAACATACTACTACTAGAAAATTTAAACATAGGAAAGTGAAAAACGTGTCTTTTTTTTTCCCCTCACCAAAATACAGTTTTGTTGCTTAAGTTTCTGGGGTAGAAAATGGAAAACAAACAAATAAAAAAACCCAAACCTGCTGCAGTATTTTTACTCAATGTTTTAGAAGAAAATGCTAAATCAACAACTCAAAAATACTCCAGATTTTTCCATTCTGTAGAGTTTCCAAATCTTCTCTGTGGTAGAACAATACCTGTTCTGCTCTCACAACTGCTCCTCAGTTAGAACAAAAAGATAGCAGATTTTTCCTGTAGTGTATGTAGTCCTAAGCAGTTACATATCCCTTTAAGACCCCAAAGCATAGCAGCATGTGTTCTCAGTCACCCATACCTACTCCATACTACACCCAAGACCTGTCCTTGGATTGATCTAACTGTTCAAACCCGCTAAAATTTGCCTACACACAAATCTAAAGGCCAACTCTGAAGACTTTTTTGCTGCACTGAAAGTTGCAAAGAATTTAAGAGGATTTAAATTCAGTAAATCCACATATTAATGCATTAAGGTCTGCTTCTAACCAGAAAAGGTGTTATAAACAAGCTGAATTTCTCTATGGGCATTTTAACTTTTCTTTGGTTTATATATTAACTACAAAATAAAATTATAACTTCTAAAAAGGAAATCGACTATGCTACATATTTTAAAAGAAAAAAAAAAAAAAAAAAAGTAAGATCAGTGAGAAATTTTCAGGTCACTCTCCAGGTCATTATTACTAATGCAACTAGATGCTACAAGTGCACTTTGACTAAGTTAATGTCAGGTTTAGATGCTTAACTGTATTTCATTTTTTTAGTGCCATCTAGCATACCAGCTCACTTTATATTCCTGTAAGATAAATGGTGTATGTTCTTCTCTTAGCAAACGTTACACTAGTCAGAATTTAGTCTGTAGTTAGAATTGTACCACTAGGTAGAATTACAAAAAAATATATTCACTACTCTGAAGAACAATGCTCAAAATAACACCTGCACTTTTTAGTTTTAGTTTTCTCATTTTAAATAGTACTTTTAAAATTACAGCTGTCCATTTTTCAACCTATTTGCACAGCTCCTGCCTGTAAAATTCTCAATTGTTTCAAGAAGCACAGATTATAGCCTGTCAAAAAGCCTGAAATTGAGCTAGTGACAGCCTGAAAGCTATTCCAGATTCTGAAAACATATTGCAATGCCTATACATTTCTCTTTGGCTGCTGGTTACTGGAAACCCAGCTGCAGCACAGGTATGGAAATGCAACAGAGGTTGAATTAGAAAATTATTTAAAGGAAGCATTAATTTCACAGGATGCCTGAGGAAGAAGGTTCTTGTTTTCATCCTTAGGAGAGTGCTGGTTTCATATACAGACAGCCAACTTTTTATAATCACATATATCACTCCATTCCACTCCTCTCCTTTCCGTTTGTCACCTGCAGGTAGCAATCAGGCCTTTTTGACAGCTAAAATAAATGGCTAAAAAGGCTGAATGGGCTTCTGTAAGCAAACTGCATACTGAAACCATCTGGGCCCTTAAAAAATATAAAAATCAGATCAATGCTGAAAATGGCAGTAACGTGCACAGAGGTTACAGTCTAGTAAGGAATTAACTGTATGTGTTACTTGACCCAGAGACTCCTCTAAAATGACCCAATGAGCATGAAAGAACTTAAATAAGTGCTTAGGATATTTCCCAATGATACTGCAGCTTGAATTCAAACACCTTTTACTCTTACTCTGCACCCTACCTCAGTCTCACCATCTCAACACCCAGGGCCTAATTTAACCCAAACACAAGCCTCACATAGCTTTTACACTTGTGCAGCAAGTTAGCCCCCACTCTGGGTGGAAGACCTTTGTGTCTATCTTGTTGTTCAGATGTGTCTACAGAAGAGAGAAAGCAGTGACTTAATAGACCCTGAAAATAACACCATTGTTCGACATGTCCCCATATCTGCAGTCTATCCCAGTATGACTGTATCACTTTCTCCCTCTCCCTCTACAAGCTTCTATTTAGAGCGCAATCACCTTCTCCATTTGAATGCAGTCTAAGTCCTTTGGCTTAGCATCTCATTAGCAAACCATTACCTGGTTTGCATGAGAACAGAACTAATTCTGTTCAGTGATTTTACTTTTCAGCTCAGATCTTCTAACTGCACTGTCTGAAGTTAGCGGCCTGTTTTCAAAAATGGTGTCTGCTTCTAGCAGTGATAACACCCCATATTTAGAGTTAGTACCAAGGATTTGGTGTACAGACCAAGGCCACTGCTGAATCTTGTGCACTGGGGGGTGCAGAATGTTAAAGGCCACACCTGCAGGAAGGAGCAGACAAGACAGGTGACCCTAAACTGACCGACAAGGTCATCCCATAAATGCTATATTTGGTACAAATCTGAGGGATCACGAGGGTTTCCCCTTTCTTTTCCTTCTTGACCCGCTTTGCCAGCTTTGCTTGGGTCCTATTCTGGTTTCTTCCTCAGACCATCTGAGGAAGACTCTGTCCTGCCTTTGATCCCAATCGGTGTGTTCCTGAATCCACTACCAGAATCCAGCTCCTGAACACAGCTCCCATCTGCTGCAGGGCCCGGTCTGGGACTGCCCTGGTGCCTGCTCCACAGCATCAGAGGTGATGGTGACAGAATTACCATCAAGGGTGTTTGGGTTCGATACTGGTTTTGTATATATTTGTATATATTCCATTTTTGTTATTATTACTTCCATTTTCATTAAAGCTGTTCTAGTTTCCTTTTCTAATTACTAAGTCTGTCTCCGTTATTCCCTTTCTCTTCCCCTTTGGGGAAGGAGGGGGGTTAACAGGGGTTTGTTATAGGTCTAAGGGGCTGCCCTGACCCTAAACTGTGACAGCATCTTAGCATCTTTTATACACCTTTACATTCTAGGAAAGGCTGAGACAGCAGGGGCTATTTAGCCTGGAGAAAACTGAGAGGGGATCTTATCAATGTTTATCAATATCTAAAGGGCAGGTGTCAAGAGGATGGGGCTAGACTCTTTTCAGTGGTACCCAGCAACAGGACAAGGGGCAACAGGCACAAACTGGAATACAGGACATTTCACTTAAACATAAGGAAAAGCTTCTTTACTGTGAGGGTGACAGGCTCTCTGGAACAGGCTGCCCAGAGAGGTTGTGGCGTCTCTTCTCTGAAGATATTAAAAACCCGCCTGGATGTGGTCCTGGGAAACCTGATCTAGGCAAACCTGCTTTGGCAGAGGGGTTGGACTCAGTGATCTCCAGAGGTCCCTTCCAGCCCCTTCCATCCTGTGATTCTGTGGTTCTATATCCTTTATCTGTCTAACCAAAACTGCAAACAAGTTAACAGGATGGCCTCTAAAATTTTATGACTGCTCATTTCAATTGCAGCAGTGTCCAATAGGTACAGGCCATCCTTCCCAAAGCAAACAGGTGGCACCGGTTTCTTCTGTTCACAAGGCAAGAAGTGAAGCTGTTACAGCAGGTTAAATGGTGAAGAGAATTAGATTTTTTTTTTTTTCAGATAGGTTTATAGAGGAGATTGATCAAGTTAATTTAAACAGCTGGCAAAAAGGCCACTGCAGCTTTAGTCATGATGAATTCTCAGATTATTATAGGACCAGATGGGCTTTGTCCTGTAAGTAATTGTGTATTCTCTGGAGTGGACAGAGGGACATTGAGCCATCTGTTTTTCTGTTGCTCCAAAGAGTGTCTTGTTGCTGTCTGTGTCTGCTGTTTCACTAGTTGATTCCCCTAGGCCAACTTTACATCAGCTTGCTCAGATACAAGATGCCCTCTTGCTTTAAATAAGAAAGATAATTGTATTTGCCACCCCAGCCTGCCATGCTATGCCTCTAGTTTTCTTGTCTTCACAGTTTGCTGCTTTGCTTTGCTTGTTTTAGCCCCTGAAAATTTATTGGAATGGACAATAGATTTACAGGCCTTTTATCATTCTAGTGGTACCACACAATGCTGCCAGGAGTTAAATTTGTAAATAATAATGCCTTACACTTGCATGGCATTTTTCAATGGGAGAATGCAAAGCTTTTCACACAGAGGTTGGCATCACTAGCTCTATCCTACAAATGGTGAAATCTGGGTACAAAGAACACTAACAAGAATTATAACCTATAAACAGGAAATTCAGATATACTTAGAATAGGGTAAAAAAGGAGTGAGAAAAGAGAAAGAAGGAAAATGGTATACGTGAATCTGTATAGTCATTTAGTACAAATCTATACATGAATGGAAGAAATACAGGAAATAAACAGGACCTAAAATTCCTTACATGTGGCCAAACCCAGGATTTAGTTGCTGTACAAGATATTCAGTAAGATAATTCATTATAGATTAACTATAATTACTTTTTCTTAATATAGACAGCTTGGTCAGGAATAACAGATTTCAAAACAAGGGATAAGGATGTTAACCATATACTATATGGGGGATGAGACCTGCTGAACTCTCTGGGTCATGGTCAAAAGCCCCAGGTCTTTGAGAGTTGAAGTTTATCACCGAAGTTTTTTAACACTCTATTGGTACCAAGCTGTCTAATGCCACTTCCTTCAGTGTCCTGTGAACATTATACTTCACAAGGTCCCCTCATATCCTTTATGGATTTTCATAAATTCATATACATAATTGCAAGCAGGACTTATTCCAGAAGAATAATTGTAACACTCACTTTGCACCTATCAAAGAATTTCTCATAAATATAGGGCCATTTGCAAATCATCACATAACAAATCAGCCACTATATTCACCAAGAAGTCACTCAAATCAAGTAGAAGCTTTAGTCAGTATGATCCAGTGAGATTTTTTTTTTCTTTAACATATAATGTTATCCCTGAATAAGTGTACAAAACTTTTCTGGGAGAACAATTTTGGACCTTTTTTGGTACTTTCTCAGCTAATCAAAGATGAAGAGCTTTTTCATTTTTAGGTGAATGGCATCCTTCATCGCTCTTGTCATGGTTGAGATACCTCACCAAAGATCTCTATATTGTTATGAATAAGCTACATATTCCTGAAAGATTCACAAACAGAGTCATTTTTTCTTTATTGAAATCTGTGAAATTAACTAATCTAAATTCCCTATGGGCCAGTGATTCAGATAACACGAATAGAGGTTTTTTTAATATTACAATACCGTTGTTGAACATCAGCTCAATTAATAATGAGACCAATATTAAAAGTCTTTCTCCAAATGATATGGGTTTTGAATTTTCATGTCTTTTTGAAAATGAGACTTGTGAGTAGGGTTCTCATTTTTATCATTAAATGATTTAATAGAAACCTTAAGGAAATATAGTGCTATTTCTCAGCCTTTTCTTGAGTCTTGGTGTCATTAGATCATTATCTATATGAATATTCTTGCTTATGTTAGCCTACAAACTATTAATTTTCCTCAGAGAAAATAAAATCAAGCAGCCACTTGGCTCATATGACTCACCACAATGCCTCCAGAACAGCCGAGGTGCATCCATGACAGCAAATGAGTACCTAAGCTGAGTCTTAGAGTTGTATGTAAGTCCCAGGCCATAACTGACATAAGCCCTCTGTTCTTGATGTTTTCATCCATAATCATTTGGAAATCAATTTACAATTCTGTTCATTACTGTGTTTCGATGTATGGGGAGCAGGGGTCATTAATACATATCGCAACAGTTCAAATTCTAAATCTCAGCATCTTTCAGGGAAGTGGCTTTTAATTTTGTGACTGCAAAATCCTGTAATTCCTTTTTTCCAACATATTCTCCAGAGGCTTTTCTTGTTCACTAACTGTAATCAACTTGCCAGAACTTAGAAACTTCACTGCTACCTTATGAAATTCTAAATTGCTCTAAGGTCATCCTTTCATTTTGCTAACCTTATGAGAATTTGCATCTCTTCTCTTTCCTCGGGTATTGTACATTTATACTGCTGGTGGCCAACACTTCATTCAGGTATAGTGTTCTTCCGCTCTTCAAATATTACTGAATAATTTGATAAACTGAAAGCACAAGGGAAAGAGAGAAACACACAAAAAGCCCAAAGCTCATATTTTTATCTTGATAGTACAAATCAGAAATATTCTCTATTTTTTCTAGCTCTGCTAGACATATGTTAGTGTAAATACACTGCATAAAATTATTCAAACTACCTTTGTCTTAAAATTCTACTTTTAAAGGTGTATTAAGATTGCTAGGTTTTTCACAATATTGATCTACTGTTCACCTCTCTCTACAGCTATTCTTAGGACAGCAGAATTCACCTCAGGATTAACACCCTCATAGATACAAAGCATAGAAAACAGTATGTCCAAGTCCCATAGGGAATTCGCTTTCTTGATGCATGGCAAAACCCCACCAAATTTTCTCAAATGTGACAGCTGTGAGACCTGACAAGAAAAAGTCTTCAGCTAGCATGTGACAGTCAGGCAAACCTTAAAAAACTAGTAGATAAGCCTTTGGTTTTGGTAGATGGGCCAAGGCAATAGGAAAGGAAGACCTAACAGCACATCTCTCAATAGCTTGGCATAACCCTTAATACTGACCAGAACACACCAGAACAGGAGCAACCATGTACCCCCAATGGATGTCAGTCTTTCAGCCACTGACCAATGAGACAAAAGGCCTGAGATGACTCAAATTCCCCAGTACTGTGGTGACAGGTCTGGAAGTAAAGGTAAGATCTGTGTATCCTTAACTGTGGACTAAGCAGGTAGTGGTATCGGCAATATGGCCCACATGGAGAACATCAAAACTAGTATTAACATACAAAGTTTTACCTCACGTAATATTCTCAGGAAAAGGAGAACCATGGGGAAATTGCTCATGTTTTTCTCAATCACAGTACAAGGATGTCTCCCAGGAAAGGACATGAAAACAGACCTAGTCCAGAAGCAGAGGTTCTGCTCCCCCTCTACTCTGCACTGGTGAGACATCACCTGGAGTATTGCATCCAGTTCTGGGCTCCCCAGTTCAAGAGAGACAGGGATCTGCTCAAGAGAGTCCAACGGAGGGCTACAAGGAT
>JANHGN010010743.1:71229-95192 GCA_024605025.1 Megaceryle maxima
ACCTTAACATGAGGAGGAACTTCTTTACTGTAAGGGTCACAGAGCACTGGAACAGGCTCCCCAGAGAGGTTGTGGAGATTTTCAAAACTCGCCTGAATGTGTTCCTTTGTGACCTGTGCTAGATTGCATGATCCTGCTCTGGCAGGGGGGTTGGGCTCAAAGATCTCCAAGGTCCCTTCCAACCCCTGACATCCTGTGTGTGATCCTGTGTGTGATCTTGTTTATATCTAAGGCAAAGCAGGACACATTACCATAGCAGGTGGCATTGCTTCATATTATCTGCTGTAGCCACATCTGCCTGAAGACAGCACCAGACTCAATCCAATAGTATCCACACAAACAGGAAAGGTGTTACATCATCTTGTTTCTGGAGGTTGAAGACTGTGGTACTGGTGTCTTATGGTAATCCTTCATATATTCTCTAAGCTTGGTGCTATAAGGTGTTGAATGCAGATGGAACAAGCAGAGGAACAGAAGTATGTCTACAACAAATACTATCACCTATCTCTATAGGTTAAGATGTGCCTATAAGGAGGTGACTGAAACATTGGTTACCTCCACCATTGGAGATACAGGATGTGATCTCCTGGGAAAATAGTGTTCTATTTCTATGGCTTACATCTCCAGCATAGCAAACTCTATGACTGACAAGAAATTGAAAAAATCATAGTTCTCAGCATATGCATCTACACAACATGAATGCACATGTAGACTGTTTTCGTTAAAAGGCGACTAAAGCTTTACTAAGGTTTTGCAGGGGTATCACAGAATCTGTTTCTGGCTGTCAAGATATGAATAGGAAAAAAAATCTTCTGAAAACTGAACATAGTTTTCACTGTATTTCCTTCCCATACACCAAGAGCAACCACAGTAATCCAGACAAAAAATAAAATATTCTTTATGGGAATTAAAGTAAGTGTTTCTGTGTATGCATCCATAAAGGCAGAAAATAAAAAGGGAAGAAAAGAAAGCATGCTGATAGTAATGGTGAAGAGTTGCTTACAGAAGACATTAAAAAAAGTAGATCCTGAAAGGACTGTGGGATGTGCATAGTTAATAAATTTCCTAAATGCTTTCCAAGTGTGAGAACTATTCTGACACCCATCAGCTCTCATTTCCTATTCACATGATGCCAGATAACAACACACATTTTCTTTTCCTCTCATCACAACTTATAATATCAATTATTTTATTGCCCACTCTAATCAATACTGACAACAGCAGGCATCTTAGCACAGTCTTAAGATACTGAGCTGCTGGTCAGTCTAGAGTGAGCTTTTAATAATCTGCTTGTTACACTCAACTCACACAGAATTTTCTTTGTTAATAACTATTTGATGCTATTCAATATAGTTCCAATATACATAATTTCACCAGTTAAAAAACCATTCAAATATTTTGTTCTAGGAAAACAGGAACTTCTCAAAAATCAACAGTAAAAATGCTAATCAGGATTTTAAAACTAACTGGAATGGCTCAAGGGCTACACATTATAATACATAGACATAAATAAACAAAAGTACTGTGGTTCAGAAAAAGGTTGTTTACTTCAAAATCTTCTGTTTCATACAATAATACAACACATATGGGGAACAAAAATATTTGGGGGTCATTTTAATTTTCTAATGAAAATAACTTCTCCAACTATACATGTCAGTTAATAGGATACTATGACTGAATTCTGGGTTTGTGCACGTTTAATTGTTTCTGTTCTGGGGTTTTGATTTAATTAAAACTAGTGGCAGATGGAATATCTTCTCTGAATCTTTCTGCCAATTTTTTGTAGTTCTGTAATAATATTTTCCTCATGTACAAAATGTTTTCCACTATCTGGTTTCAAAACATCGACATGAACAGCACAGAGAATTCACTGTAGGAGAAACAAAAAATCCAAGCTAAACTAAAGGCTGGCAAAGAAAGAAATAAGCACACAAATATACCAAAGAAAAATTTCCCCCAATTGCTCTTACTCCGTACTTTCAGGAGTTACTTGGAAAAATATTTAGCAGTGCTAGTTAAAAGCATGATTTTTAAGTCTCTTTAAGAAAAATAATCAACTTGTTAAGATATGTTTTAGAGTTGGAGTCCTGTATTACTGTTTTATGAGTACCTTATTAGTAGTAAGAGTTTAATAACTCAGAGAATACGCTTCTGAGGATATTGGTTATATTCTCCATTTCTTGGTGGTACCAAATGAAACCTTGTTGTTAGAAGATACTCTCCAAGCAGATACAGCTAGAAGTCAAAACACAATTAGCTACATGAAATCCCTCTGTATTATGCAGAGTTCAGTTATACCAGTTGTCTCTTCCTGTGTTAAACCTATGCATGAAGCATTCCTGTCACCTCCATCACCTCCCTACATATCTGCATATTACTTATAGAATTCACATCTATTGCAGTTTGCCATATCACCTCTAGCTGTCTAGATTTACATTAGTTTTCTCCACTTTCCAACATACATTTTTCATACATTCAAAATTTTGAAAAGAACAGAATTTCCAATAGTATCTTGTACTTCATAAACAGTTTGACAATAAAACCTAAGTGTTCAAAATCTCTGAATTTGCCTCAAAAATACTAATTGCTTGAAACAATCATCTTTCATGATTTTTGGTTTTCAAAAGGCATGATAACTATAGCAAAATCCATGACACTCACTGTGCAGTCAGTGGAGAGAATAAGGTATCTCCACAGGACAGTCACTGTGCCAAGACTTCAGCCCCCCCACCGGTGATGATAAATTTCTCTCAGCTGTCTTGGGTGCAAGCTATGGCCACTGCTCTGACTTGCACATAGTGTACCTTCCAGGCACCTCAGCTGGAACAGACAAATGTGCTTCAAGTAAGTGTTCATTAGAAGAAAGCTGTACAATTTGGAAAGACTGGCAGAGAAAAGGTTGGCAGGTTACTTAGCAAGTAACAAGGTTATTGTTCTGAAAGGCTTGATTTCACTAGTGAATCATCACCATACTTCATCTTATCCACAACACACTTTCCTTGTGACAAAATCATAATCTAACCTGATGTGTTAACAGAGATATTTCCAATTAGAGATTTCAGCACTCATCCTCAATTTCTAAGATGTCTTGCTGCTGTTGCTGCTACTGTTGTTATTAACCCAATCAACAGAGCTCAGTTCAGAACCTTTGTCCCCAGATCTGTCATTTACTTGCTGCACAGCCTTAGACAAAGCCAAAACTACACAGCAATTCAGCTTCACCAGCCTTAACCCAGGGATTAGAATAATAATCCCACTTTGAATAGTATTGGATGCATAGATGAAAATTGTTTCACAAGAGCAAATCATTATGTTGTCACTAGTAAAATTATTGTTATTGTCTCCAGAATACAAGAGAAATATCCTTCAGGTTTTGTGGTTTTGTTTACCTTGTAACATAAATGTCATTTACTATAAAGTAGTATTTCAAGAGAAATGTAGGAGGAAGAAACAATTAGACTATGTCTAAGATAAATTAGTTTGTGTAGCCTGCTAACAATACAGACTAGACAGTACACAGATTTCAGCTCTATAGAAACCCATGATGAAGTCAAATCTCATACGAAAAATTGCAATAAACCATACAACACCATTTCCTTTGTTCCTCTCTTGCTTCAATAATCTGTAACAGTTTTCAATTGCTATTTTATGGCCTCTATCTCTATACTTTTTGAATCTTCTTTAAGTATCAATTAAGTTCATTTTTAAACCATAGATAACAAAATGCTATTGCTATTTTGCAGGTGACTTGAACCAAGATTACAGTGTTATTGAGACCAATCTGTGATTTTTGTGAACAATACAGAACAGCATCATCTATCTTTCTCTATCTCTTTGGCTCCATACAAGCCATTCTTCATCTTCAAGTGTGGCATAATGATGTCACCAAAGTTTCCTGGTATTTTTCTGGAATTGCTCACAGCAATTTGCCCACCACTTGAACAAGATGTCCCAGTTGGATTTAGGCTGCCCTGCTTTGTGCAGGTGGTGAGAGATGCTGACCTCATTTTCTTCCTATTAATTTTAGGCTATATATTCAAATTATTCCATGTTTCTTCCATTCTTCATTTGGAAAGCAAGTGTGAGCATGGAACATATTATTACTCCTATATATTTCAATGTCTGTCTGAAAGACTGCCTTGATTCCAAAACCCTAACATGTTATCTCTCTATGCAACTGGGAGTAAGGTTGTCTACACATAGATAACCAGCAAATGGTAGTTATTATGACAGGCAGAAGCAGTCCCCACATAAATACTATTGCTCCCCCAAAGGTGTCATGGGAATGTCTTTGTATTCCTACACAGCCCCTCTAATCCCTTCCTGTCTCTTTAAATGAGTAATATTTCAATTTGACTTCTTTTGGTGGTGTGACAAGCATAAACATTACACAGTGATTGTGACACAGCTTCTACACAAGCAAAATGTCTTGTCAACCCTGATGATTCGGGGAATTTTCAGAAAAACAGCATATTTCTCCCCCCCCCCCAAAAAAAAAAAAAGTTTATTTGTTTAAATTTCAAAATATCCATGAGGTTGACAAACTCCAACTAATAACTTGATTCACTCTCTTAAACAGTCTATCATCCTGACATAAAAAAGAAACTTTCTCAGCAATTTGGAGCAATGTCACACCATTCCTTGTCTCTGCAACAAAACTGCACAGAGTCCAGCTTGAAAGCATTATCAAAAAAATCAATACTTTAGTGTGGGACATTTTTTTTTTATGAAGACCAAAAATATTTTAAAATGCTTCCCAGTTTGTCATAACAGATGAATTACGCATTGTGCTTGCCTTCTCTGCTAATCTGTACCTTTTAAAATATTTATCTGATCAATATTCATCAAGCTGTATATCTTTTAAGTTGCTTACCACTGCTGAAACACAAATCACTGAAATAACTCTAAGAAAACCTGTCTACATCCACAGGGATAGAAATTACATAGATAATAATAAACAAGCTGCCAACTCATTGAATTTGGAAGCACTTGTTGGTGTACAGTATTTTTAACTTTACATGGACTTTAGATATAACCCATTTTCTGTTTATCTGCCTCCTATATATCTCTTTGAGATGACTGTAACAGTATTTTATTGATCTTTACCATGTGCAATCACTAGCACAATTTCACAGCTGTGAGCGGGTCTGAAGGCTGTGGATGATGTTTACTAACACAGAGTAATCTGCCTGTGACTGGGTCTTCCCACTGGACTGAAAACCTTGCATCCTGATTAATGATCATCCTCACTGCTCAAGACCATAAGCCATGATCTGATAATTGGGTTCTAAATTAAAGAACCCAAAACTGCAAAGCACTTCTGCCATTATTAATGCGAGGCCTGGGCATGACCATCTCAAGACTCAACCCATTGAGAAATGCAGATGCATTGTGAGTATTTAAACTTAAAGGGGGGAATTTTGACTATAGGTTCATCTCTTTTATATGCTTCTCTACCTACCTAGGTGTTTGATTTTATGCATTTGCTTTTATCAGTGTGGGCATCTATATTTTTCACTGACCGAGTATTTCTCTATCTGTATGCTGTGTGTTTATGCATATAGACATGCTTTGCTTGGAGATACCTTGCAGTAAGTTAGTGTGACTCTCGTCATCCTCAAATCTGTAATTAAGTCACTGGTTTACTCTATCACTTGTTACAGGAAGTGCTTCTAAAATCAGCCTTTGATTTATCTAATTTTATTAATAAATCTTGAATTCCTAATAAATCAAACTGTATCAAACATATTCATCCATGACATAGGCTTAGTCAAATGGGTAAGGATTTGCAGGACTGGTCTTCAGTCTCTGACCTAAGTCACACTGAGGGAGGACTGTGGGAAGACTGACAAGAAATAAGACCTTCCAATTTCAACTTTGGCATGACTGACCACTGGGAGCCCAATCTCAACCCCTGATCTGAGCTGAGTGGCGGGACACTGGAAAGCTCAGAGGGAAGCCACTCCAGCTTAGAAACATCTAAGTAATCCAAAGAAGACATCTACTCACCTACTTGCAGCTTGCACTTCACAACCTGCCCTGTCTCCATATCAAGTGCCTAATTACATGATCAAGAGAGAATCTAATTTATGCAGCAACAGCAGAGGAAATCTAAAGAAGGGAATCCACCAGTTCATGTTTCATATCTCAAATAATAAGAAGCATTAGAGAAATCTTATTGAGAATGCAGATTCCAGATTTCATCCAGAAAGAAAATGCAAATCAGTAGAGACATACAGCAGAATAAACTAATTTAATTGGTAAGGAAGTCACACAATACAGTTCTTCTTCAAAGCTTCTGACATGCTTGATTGCACCATCTCTAATGTTTTGGCTCAATTACTTAATAATAAAAAAAAGATGTTATTCATTACAGAGTAGCACAGTTGACTGAAGTCTACCATTCATCATGATTTCAAAGCGATACTGCAAGAGGGTAAGATAGAGTATAGCACAACCCCAGAAGTTGCATATTAAATGAACTTTTGTTTCCACTGGAAAAGATTTCAGGAATGAGTACCCTTTGAAAGAACATAATGTGTGTAAAGGAAAAGCAGACTATTGGATAGATATTTGATTAGCTAGATATCTACAATAGATTCCTATTTTTGCAGCTTAATTAATAACAGACTCTGGGTTTCCTCAAGAAATACAAGGAATGGCAGTCATGCTCTGTGGAAGTCACCTGTGTAATTATTTCTGGCACCTATTACATTTTCCATTATAACTTCCATATTCTCTCAAACCATTTTTCTATGCTAAGGGCATCTTTCCTTTTCTAACTGGCTGCAATTTCACAGCAGGATGCATTTAGCAGATGAGAGACTAATTTTATATTCTCTAAATTGTCGTATTTATTGGGAGCACCATGAAGGGACCACTAGGATACCTGGAACCTCATTCTCAATTACAATGTGTCCTAGATTGATTTAAAAATTGATTCCAGTATAAGTAGCGGCTACCTGACAGCTCCAATTAAATGATATATTTCAAATTATATGAGAAATATGAAGAAAATATGTCCAAATTTTAGACAGACATTGGAGGACACTAATCATTTCATTATGAACAGAAATTATTCTAATAAAATATATCACAGGTTTCAGGATCAAAGCCACAGTGTAAATTATAGTGCAAATTAGTTCACTAGTTTGCTGTCACTCACAGGAAGCTGATTTTTTTAATAAATGTTAAAGACATTGGAAAACCATGAGGCATTTATGTTACTGTTTGAATGCATACTGTCTAGACTGTTTAATACCTTTACAGAATGTCTGTTGATTCAGGGTCCTAGGTCCTTTGCATCTTGCAAAAAGCAGAGATTTTTCAGCAAAGATTCCCTTCTCACTTTCCTGTGTATTAATATTTGTAGGTCGTCTCTCCATGACCACCAAGGATGTCCTGGTGAAATCAAGGTAATTCAGGGAGAACTTTCTATTATCACTAAAGGCCTAAATATTTCCCATAATGAAAAAAAGGTTGCCTTCAAACTATTCTGAAGTCTTATGTTCATCTAATTGCCACTGAAGATGAAGAGGTGATCCCTGATGCAGAACAAATAGAAAACAGTCCCTATAAAATCAGAGGCTATGACATCAAAAATATTGCTTTTTACTTCCTTATGCCACTGACCATGTCCAAAGTTGGTGTATCTCTCCTTCCTTGAACAGCCTGTGCAGCAAAAGAGGAAGTGTAAACTTGAGTTATTGGGACAGATGATCTGATGAAGGTCAATGTACATGGTTTTGTTACCAGCTATGCTTCTACGTCCTCACACAAGACAGAAACAAATTTAGTAAGACACTACAACATGAAGCAAAAAGAATCTGACCACTATATTTTACCTTAACATGAATAGGCATCAATATTTTTTAATGGTTTTATGGATATACTATGTGAGTCAGTGTGTGTATTTATGGAAGCTATGAATTTAATAGTATCTCAAAAGTAAAAGCCAACCAATAATGGAAGAAGTCAGTTGGTACTTTATGCATGAAAAGCTGTATTATTGTATTAATATTGCTATTATGTATAATTTACCAAGATCTCTATTGAAAGGCTTTGTATAATTGTAGGAAGAGAGACAAGAATAAATTCAAGCACAATAATGATCGGGAGGAATGCAAGTTAAGGTGGAAATGGAAATATGGAATCATTACAAGCACTTCTGGAACTGCCTGAAGACAAACAAGGAGACTGCTCTTCTTGCTGTAGAAGAACAGAGCAAATGCTCAGGTTCTTGAATACAGACATTCAAGGAACATCTGTGTCCTTTACCACATAGATAAACGTAGATATGCAGCAGCCTCATTAATATTCTTAGACAGAAAGGGATCAGTCTTCTGCCTAAATTTTCCCAAGAGAAAACCACTACAAACCTTACAACTTGGAATTACTCTATTATATTAAGATTTAAACATTAGGAGTTTATTGATTTTACTGTGACCTTGACTTCAGTACTGTGTTTTCCTGTCTTTAATTAGCTGGATAAAAAATGCAGGATAGAATGCAATAATGACTTTCTTAGATGTGCATTTTCATGTTCATCTTCTCAATGAAATCATATAAAGCAGACAGTTTAACCTATCAAATTGTATCAGACATCACCAAGGGCCTAACTAGCCACAGGTAAGAGATTTACAAACCCCATCACTCTGTTTCAAGACATGAGTCCCTCACACTCCCTGGATTACTCGAGAAATGGATTTGTGCTTATGCCACAATAACAAACTGGCAGAGGAGATTATACTTTTGAATTTTAGCATTCTCTCAGTGAAGTTTCTTGTTGAACACTGAGAAGATTTAATCACTTGTCTAGTGCTGTAGCTTTCATTGTGCTCAACTCTATACACAAAAGGAATGTCACACACTCACAATGAGACAACTCCTGGCAGCTGCAATCATATGAAGCAGAACCAGAGAGCATGCCTGTCAGGCCTGCCAAGAAAAAGTCATGCAAATGGCTCCTCTAGAAATTTAGTACCACAGATAACTCCCCTCCCTCCTTCTGTATCTGGCCCTCAGTGAGCATGCTTATTGCTTTCAGTAAAGGCAACTGGCAGATTTTGGCGGCTTTTCATAAAAGCCCTCACTAAGTTAGTACTGAGGTCTCACTGTTGATTGTGCAGAGCTATGGTTTAGTGCCACTGGTTAGCACTTACTTAATGGAGAGGGAAGTCATAATGCACTGATGCAGCAATCTGTCATCACAGGAAGTTTAGACTAAAGCTGCTCAGAAACTGTAGTAGAAAATGACAATTCATTAAGCCAGGAGACCTCATTCAAAGCATCTCAGGCACAACAAAATAGAAAAAACAACAACAAAAAAAGTCTCAAATCTTCATGTTTTCTGAGATAAGAAGCTCTTTCCTGTCCCTCATTTTACATGCATGACTTGCCTGAAAGTACCTGTTATTAATTACTTCCAAGGAGAAAGCATTTTCTAAATAAGAATGTGGAGGTGACAGCTCTACAATTACTGAACTTTTATCACACTGCAATGCAAGAATGAAGAAAGAGGGAAGACAACAAATCAGATATCATAGAATCATAGAATTGTCAGGGTTGGAAGGGACCATAAAGATCATCTAGTTCCAACCCCCCTGCCAACGGCAGGGCCACCTCCAACTAGACCAGGTTGCCCAAAGCCCCATCCAGCCTGGTCTTAAAAATCTCCAATGATGGGGCTTCCACCACCTAGAGAGGGCAACCTGTTCCAGTGTCTCACCACCCTCATGGTGAAGAAATTCTTCCTAATGTTTAACCTGAATCAACCTATCTCTAGTTTTAATCCATTCCCTGTAGTCCTATCACTGCCTGACAGTCTCAAAAGTCCCTGCCCAGCTTTCTTGTAGGCCCCCTTATGATACCAGAAGGCCACAATAAGGTCTCCTCGGAGCCTTCTCTTCCCCAGACTGAACAACCTCAACTCTCCCAGTCTGTCCTCATAGGGGAGATGCTCCAGCCCACTGATCATCCTCATGGCCCTTCTCTGGACACATTCCAGCACATCCATATCCTTCTTGTAATAGGGGCTCCAGAACTGGATGTAGTACTCCAGCTGAGGTCTCACAAGAGTGGAGAATCACCTCCCTTGACCTGCTGGCCATGCTTCTCTTGATGCAGCCCAGGATACGACTGGCTTTCTGGGCTACAAGAGCACCCTGATGGCTAATACACTTGAAGAAAAAGCCATTTCCAGAGCATCAGTAAAAATGTTGCACTGTACCGCCAGAGAACACTTAGAAAAAAATATAGGACTCATAAGAGAATTTTGTGGTACTTTAGGAATTGCAAGCACATTAAGCAGCAGAGCTTCCTTGGTTTATAGGTATACATCCCATTAAATAGAAGCACAACTACACACTAAAATTGAAAACCATAAATCCATACAATAAAACTTAATAGTCAGCAATACCAAGCATTGCCATTGCTCTCCAAGAAGTAACAAAAGATATTACATGCACAGACAATTTTTTTTAAAAACTATTTTCTAAGAAGTCTTTCTGTTGGTTCTAGACACTTCAGAAGCACAGCGTATTGGTACGAATCATGCTTCTAATATGACTCATAAAAGTGAGAGTTTGCTCACAGGAACATAAAACCATTTAATTCTGTTGATCAGCAACATGAATTCAACCTTACACATACTTAGGGTAATTCCATCTCTGCCTGAACTAGTTTGTTAGCAAGAGGTCAAGCAATGTAATTTTTAATTTATCCAGTTTTCCCTTGTCTTAAGGGAGCAACTAGTTGGCTTCTGCATGCCTTTCACATGACAACTGTTACTTCATTATATCATTAAATGTCTTGGGGAAAACTAAGCCTTAAATTGCTCTTAAGCCTACTAAAGGGCAGAAGAAATTGAGCTGTGGGGCTGGGGATACACGTACTCCTCTACTGACCACAGACAAATACTCAGGAAAGGTAGAACATCAGCTCCCCATAATCCCTTACCCTGCAAGACAGGAAAAAATATCCAAACACCATACAACAAAGAGACAAAAAGAGGCACAAAAAGACCAAAGAGAAAACAGGCAGTTTATTCCTCCAAACAAAAGAATTTAGGGAAAACTGGCATACAAGGTGCTTCATGCCAAAGATAAGGAAACAGATGCACACCTACTGGATTTCTGAAGGAATGAATAGGGAAGGTCCACTTATCAGGAATATAAGTATCAAGGACAAAGGGCAAAAGACCTTCACTTCAGAAGACAACAGGAAGTGCTAGTTCTGAGGGAAATAAGGCTTATGAGAAGAGAAAATTGGGGCTTACAGAAGCACATAGGAGTAAAACCATTTCTGGTCTCACCACATCTATTCTCATGCACGTGTTTTAAACATGAAAGAGATTACGGTAAAGATTATTTCACAATCTTAAAGAACATCTGGCTCTAACTAGGAAATTCACAAAGTTCTCCAACCACAGAGATAAGGTCAAAAAGTGTAAAACTATTCCAGTGACATTTTAATTTATCTCTGAATAAACTACATAATGTGAAATTGTACTCACATTTTCAAATATTTTAAATATAAGTTATCCATATTTTCACCACACACATACACTTTGTTGCCATTTTAACAGCTCCATCTATATACATCATGAAATTTTGAGGTACCTATCAAAGAATCATAAAATGCTTTATGCTGGAAAGGACCTTTAAAGGTCATATAGTTCAATCCCCCTTCAGTAAGCAAGGACACCTTCAACTAAATCAGATCATTCAGAGCCCCACACAACCTCATCTTGAATATGTCCAGGGATGCGGCTTCTATCATCTCTCTGGGTAACCTGGTTCCAGTGCTTCACCACTGTCATTGTAAAAACTTTATTCCTTATACCTAGCCTAAATCTACCCTCTTTTAATTTAAAGACATTACCCCTGTTGCAACAGGCCCTGATAAAAATATACAGCAAATAAAGAAAAAAACCAAATTTTCAAGACCTGTCACAGAGGTGAAAAACAACATTGCAATTAATTTACAAGCTATTATCAAGGCAGTATCAGGAACAGATTTATGCAATATTGTTCTATTCTTTGCTGATTTCACCACTTACACACTTCTACTGTTTTATTTCCCTTTTAATTTTGGTAAAATTTGCAAATCAAAGGTCTCAGACAGACCCCCAGTTCTAGCAATTGAGAACTCGAATAGCTTTAGTGCAAGTGATGAAAGCTCCATCAGTACCCGTGGACATACTGAGTCATTTGATACTTCATGGTGGCTGGAGCTGGGAAACCAGAAATATTGTCACAACCTGTAAAACCAATTGAGGGAGAAATCACATTCTGTACTTATATAGTCCATATGTGACGGCTCAGCAAGGGGGGGCTGTCTAAAATCACGGCTCATCCAACACAGACTTGTGTTCTGAATCTAAAAATTGATCACACAATCAAAATTAATGAGACCTGTCACCTCAATAAACTCATAGCACATTGTCCAGCTATGTTCAAGCATTACAGTTAGAAGAGTGGGTTGTTTGGTATTTTTCTACATGTACAGAAGAAACACTCCAAACCCATCAGATATCCACATGAATCAGCATGCTATGCTGCCACAAAATATTTCCTGGCTCAGGGAAGGAAATCTCATAAGCATTCACCCAGCTGATATGACAGACTGTCTTATTAAAGATGCAGCCGCCTCACCAAGGACAATGAAACTGTGCATCCTCATGTTGACAGTGACAGAAAATAATGATA
This sequence comes from Megaceryle maxima, assembly GCA_024605025.1. Taxonomy (NCBI): domain Eukaryota; kingdom Metazoa; phylum Chordata; class Aves; order Coraciiformes; family Cerylidae; genus Megaceryle; species Megaceryle maxima. The sequence continues at coordinate 83,937 of JANHGN010010743.1, forward strand.
ACTACTGCCACATTTATTTTTTTTTTGTTACGGAAGTTTGAGGGATGAGAAGGGGAAACATGCCTAGGCGCAACCATAGATAATTATGAAAACACTATGAAGTTTTTACTGATTTTGACAGCCATGACAGGAAGCTAAGAGGCACATTTCCAAAAAACAAAGTATTTTTTTACAATGATACACAGCAAAGATAAGGAAGCAAGTGTCCCAACAGACTTCATAAACCAAATTACTTCCTAACTCACAGAAAGATATTTCATCTGCTCTGTTCTGTAGTTAAAATAATTTTTAGCAGACAAGAAGGTAAAACACTGGAGTGAATTGTCTTCAGAAGCTGGAGAATTCCCATCACCAAACATTTTAAAAACTTATTGAACAAATACTTGTCAGAAATACTTCATGTGTATTTGATCCTGTCTTTGGGGAAGGAAGGAAGCAAGAGACTTCTTCATGTCCTTTTCATCACTAGAGATAGGCATTAAAATACAATTATGCAGCACCCAGATACACAGTTTCTCCTATAACAGAGAACAGAAAACAAGCTCAGGTCACGTTGCACTGTCTGTAACCATTACATCTATTTTTGTTTTAATGACAGTGTAAATATATGCATCACATCTGGCAGTGACAGAGCATGCTTCCTTCTTCCCCTGCCACAAGTGACACAGTGGAGAAGCTTCCAAAAGTGATGTCAGATCCCAAGACCTAGCAACTACGAGAATGATCTGGGTCCATCAGTTCCTGAAGCACTTGTGAAAACACCTTTTTCTGAACTAATTATTTCAGTGTCTCTGAAAGGGCAACCCATCAGTTTAAGAAAGCTGAAGATAAAATATAACAACCTATCAAATCATGTTCAGTGGTGGTTTTGTACAGCAAGAAGAACACACCACAGGAATACACCAAAACCAAAATCATGCTGTTCTGACTCAGGTTAAGAAAACATAAAAATAACTTTTCAACTGCACAAACATTGAAGTTTAATACTAGCATGGGAAGAAAAATTTTGGTAGTTCCCTCATCTACTGGTCTAACAAATGTCAGGGTACAGCATCTGAAGGGTCAAAAACAGGCATCCTATTGAAACTTATAAAATGTAGAAATAAAATACAGACTTCTTTTAGTAATGCTAATCCATTTTAGGAGCTACTTCCCCAGGAACATGCTGGATTTTCTGTCACAAAGTCTTCGAATAGACACTGGGTATCACTCTAGACTGTAAACAATAGCTCAGCTGGAATTAGTGGCATGATTCAAGAAAAACTGGGTTGACACACTGATATACAAGAAATCAGACTCACCACTCATAATGGTCTGTCTGGTCTTTGCATTCACAAACTGACAGTCACAGAGAGCATTCTACAAATCTGACAGACTGCCATTTCCAATGTTTTAGTACTCAAACAAAGGAAACAGAGGGTGATGAACAACATTTGTAAATGAGCTATTCGGACAACAATGGCTTAAAGGGAAAAATTTTGCCTTGAAAAGAGTTATGGTAGTGCAGACTTCCTTCCTTCTGACTACTTTCAAGTGTTACCTTCTGAAATGCCATTATCATTCTTTAAAAAATGTGAGGTTTTGTTGTTATCCAGAGCACTTCTAATATTTTAGCTGAAATTAACATAGGTGCTAATGTGGAAGGATGTGGATTATCTGTGCTGTCTTCAAGAAATACAAATGGCAAAATATTCTCCACAAAGAAAATGATACTCATAAATTAAAGCTTTGGAAATTAGTTGCTTGAAAACTAAAGGCCTGTCTTGACAACGTGTTATAAAATGTGATACTTCCCTTCTACACAGTAATTCTGATTATTTCTCTTTGACGCACTGTCAGACTAATGTGTCTAAAAGCTTATATAAGAGACTACTAAAAAAAGACAAAATGAGATATTTTGTAAATTAAGAATGTCACCGTAAAAGAAATAATTCCATATATTTCTTCATAGTTCAGTATTTTGTCAAGTAAAACCTTTAGCTTCTTTTTCTTTTTTTTTTTTTTAACACAGCTCCATAGACTATGTACATAGTTCTATCAGAGGCTGCAATAATCTGTGATGACCAATAACACTGTAGGATCCAAATTAGAGTTACTCCATTGATTTGAAGTGGACTATTACTGCTAAATATGAGGGTTGAATAAAAGCTGAGTGCTATAAATACCAATTTTAGATTCAGTTGTAGATACTGGGAGTTCTATCCAGTTTACACAAATTATATATTAAGTGAAACAAAAGTATAATGAACATTTCTGCTTTTGAGCACTGACAGTAAGGGCAGAGTCATTTGAAACAGGTACAGGGATGTTTTTTTTTTTAAGTTTTGCTGTTGTCTTATTTCTCTTTCACATAAACTATTGCTGAAAAAGCTCACTTTTGTGTTCTTCGGGGAAAAAAAAAACATTGTGGGTTTTTTACTTAATAACTGGGGGAGGGCATTACCAGAATTTTAAGTAATAACTTTAGTTTTACCAAAAGAAGTAATGAAACTAATAGAAAGCCTGATCTTCATTATACTACAACCACCTCTTTTAGACACATTGTCTAAGATGGTACCTGCTGAATCGGAACCTATTAGGCTTCTAACCTTGCCTTATAAATACAAAAATTGGCAAGAAATCATCTACTCTCTGAACCTCAGTGACTTTAAAAAGTCATTCACACAGAAAATTGGCAATCTGACAGCTCAGGAAGACTGGTTTCAGTTCCCTAAAGGAAATAAATTGGTGTCTTGGTTACCTCTATTAGATAGTGAAAGATATTCCCTGTGAAAAGGCTGAAAGAAGAAGGAAAATGTTGACGTAAATCAGGACATTCAGAGTTTATATGAATATCAACTGCTGCTAGGTGAAGCACATATGACCTGAATGGGAGGGTCAGCATAACTGAAACTGGACTTACAAGGAATGCAGATGTGGCAGGGAATCTGCAAGTCAGAACCAGGCCTCTGAAGAGTGGGATAGACCTCTAAAATCAGTAATATGTTCATTACAAACAAATGTCATTATGTAATGAAGAACAATATGAGAATAAAAGGAGTTCCTGATTTTTGAAAATTAACTTCACTCTATTCAGTCTTGATTCAATGTCTGTTTAAAGCAGACACGGTCTTACTGTTGATTTAAATAGACTCAGATCAATGCCCTTTTTAAAGAATATCACTATGCAAGCCTTAGCTCTATAAAAACTATATCAGGGCATAATGATAAAATCATATCAGTATCACTAGGAATATATTCTGATTTAAAAGAAAAAAATATATTTATCTATAGCAAATCACCCCAAATACAACTGCTTTTGCAACAAATACAACCAAATTTGCAACCCAAAAACAATTATTTTAGCACTCCAACAAAAGAAATTCCTGAAGAAGTAAGCACAGAAGAGATGTAACTTGCTTGCCTTCTCTTCCCAGAGTAAAACATTTTTCACTGGTAAAAGAAAGTCCTTTGAGTTTGAAACCTTTGACTGAGAACATCAGTTCCTGAGACACAGAAACACAAAGGACGGAAGGAAGGACAGAAGGACGGAAGGAAGGAAGGAGAAAATAAACCACACGATACCAAAATAATCCAAACAATTCCTGAAGCAACAAAAAAGTCAGTTCCATTAGATAACAAGGATAATGAAAAAGAGAAGACAATGTTGAGAGACAGGGCTTAAAACAATGTTTGTAGTTTACATCACAACTGAGAAGTTAAAGTTGAAACAAATGTGTTATTAGTGCAAAACATTAACCCAGTAAATGAAGGCAGAATGAGTCTTATAGACATAGACTTAAAGAACTGTAGCATTTGTGCATTCACTAGGCTGCCTCACTAATAATTCCATTATTGAGAACATTTTCAGAATTCGAACAAAACAACAGTGCATGTGACATATGAATATTATATTGTAAAGGTTTGTTTATTTAACATCCAGTTCAGAAGTACTGTTTAACTTTTTACATAATTCTTCAAAGTTGAGCTTTTGGGATAAGCAATTTTAAACTCATGGTGAGCAGAAAGAAGCTCATCATCTCCATGTCTCATCTTAACCACCAACCAGTGAGAAGTACCAGTATTAAACAACTTTTCTGTCTGTATCATGCACGCTCATCCATTGAACAGTTTGAGAAGCAAAAAAAGGCTAAATGGAGGCAGACGGTTTTTGTGATACACACTGGATCACCAGAAAGGGGAAAATTCCTTCTTTAGTGAGGTGTTAGTAGATGAGTCACATACAGAAGAGTACACCTCATCTACCGCAGGAAAATTTTAATCTACAAACAATGAAGAAACCCATAATTTCACAGGAGGATTGTCAAAACAGTCCTCTGAATAAGTAGAAGGTAAAAAAGCTGCAGAGGGGAGAAAATGAGCAAGAAATAAGCTACCATGGATCTTGCAAGAAAAGCTGAGAGAGGAACTGACAACAGAAGCTAACACACCATAGGAAGAAGAGACATCAGGCCATGCCCTTATGTGTGCAAATATCCCCAAAGCCAGATATACTCATCATCATCATCATATATCTAACAGAAATCTCTTATCCAGCTAGGTGGGGATCACCTTTGAGACCAAATCCAGCAATACCTGCAGATCTCTACCCTCCACCTTCCAGGACTCAAGGTCTTTACTATCTTTGTATCATCCTTAGCCAGGTATTAAACTCCTCCAGCCTCCTTCTATCTTTTACTGGAAAAATCCAACCCAAGTGCAACACATCCTCTTCTGTGAACAAAAGGAGGTCCAAGATAGAGGCAAAATCTCAAAACATCATAGGTCTGCAATCTATAGGAGAGGTAACTCTGAAGCTGAAGGACTCGGATACACTCAGAGGTATCCATCTACGTGTGTTCAAACAATAACAGAGAGTATTGCTTCTAAATCCACATTAGAGGGTTGGTTTTGCAGGAATTAGGAGACTGAATTTCTTCTGGGGAAGGATATCTGGCCTGTAGTCCAGAGAGCAACTGAACTTTAAGAAGAAGCCCCAAGACTTTGTGTAACCATAAGCAAATAATTCATGAGAACCTGTGACATAAAGTCTAAAGCAAAAATCAGATCTTGGAGATTCACAGTTTTCTTTATATGAAAGTCAAATACTATTGGTTTTTTATATAATGTGATTATATTACTATTATATGCTATATAATATTATTACTTTATAATATGACATAATACCATTTATTTTTCTTGTATTCCATTGAGATTTTTAAGAATAAATTTCAGAAGCTCAGCAGAAGTAAGATTAGGAGTGTAGGCTGGAAAACTGTATGATCATTCAAGATGGAAAAGGTACCAGTGATATTATAACAATTTTTATTGTCCTTACTAGTTTAAGGATGAATATGGAGCCCTTGACAGACTGGTCAGCAATTTAAGGAAACTACAACCAAGGCAATTTAAGTAAACTAGTATCAAGGGCTATATTAAAAATAGGAATAGCAAATTTACTTGCAGCTTTTAGAAACAAAAAAAACCCCTAGCAGTCTAATGATGCTCAGGAGTTGAATGGAAAAAATTCAACTCAGGTAAGAAATGCCTAACTGGAGACCAAAGCTCACAGGGGGGCAAGGGACTGGGGTGCAAGGGACCATAAAGCACAGTCACATCACCCAGGGTTATATAAAACCAGAATATTATCAGACACCATACACGGCAAAACAGAACAGTAACAAGAGATATCCCCAGTGAACTAAGTACTGCATTTAAGTACTGCTAACATTACTAAACATTCAAAAGATCACACTGAAAAATGTCCATCCCTAAAAATGAAAGATCTGAAAGCAAGCTTTCATTCAGAGCTTGAGGAAGAAAGAACCCAATAAACACAACAGAGAGAAGTACCAAAACAATTCTCAAAAATTATCTCTAGTAACAGAAGATAAATTGTTTCAAAAGTGTTACACCTCTCCCACCTCACCTCCATGCTGGTATCACTCAGTACAATTATCACCGAAATGTCAGAAGGAGAGCAACAAGGTATCCATTTCTGTGTTGTTGGTTTTTAAACTGTTCATATCTTTGCCAAATTAGTCAGTCAAAGGAAAAATTAGCATTCTGCTGTACAAGTAGGTGGAGTTGTGCCAGGAATGAAGTAAATTAAAATGCACTACCTTTCTGCTGTTAATCTTCCCCAACTCCATCACAAACATCTCTGTTCTTGAAATGTGTTAGCAGCTGTCTACCTGTGGGAAAAGCAGAAGAAAGCAGGCAGTGAAGATAATTCATCTTGGGGAAGTGCAGAATACAGGGTGAAGGTAAGAACGTATCCTTTGTTTTTTGTTAACAAAATAGTTAAACAGCTTTAAAACTGGGAGCACTACTGAATCACTTCTGATAGTGCACTCAGCAGCTGTAACTGACTAAATATTTTGTCTTGACAAAAATGGGGCTGTCTCAAGAAAAGAAAAATAAAAAAGTAGAGCACTGCAGATATCAGTGCCAAAAACCTTTACTGAACCAAAGCCTCAGCATGATGTTAAAGAGGAAAGGTATTGCAGAAAATACCATCTGTTGTGTTTAGATCTGAGAAGTTGAAGGGCTAAGTAGAGGCAAAACACTGCTCTAGCAAGAAACTTTATTCCCTTTATTCCTCAGGCCTGAAAGTTCACTTCTTGAGCTGAGCAGATGAGATCAGACCCATACCACCACATCATATTCAGCCACATGTTTCATGTGTTCAAAGAATGAATGTGTGTGCTTAGGTGGAACCAGCCTTTAGACCAGGTCACTGCAGACTTCAAAAACAGCAGCTGTTGATACATTATCCAACAGCTATTGGGAGCTGATTAATCTCTCCACGTGCAATACAAAGCAATTTTTTCTCATTTTATTTTTTTGTGTAAGCCATACAACAAACATCCAGAAGCTTTGCACTGAATTAGGACACCATGCTGTTCTCCTTCCCTCACCTGCTGATATATTTTGGTCAACTTACAAAAAAGCTGTGGGTGGTGTCAGATATCTATCCCAGGGCACACCACTTTGCATGTAGGAAGAAAAATTTTTCAGTCCAGACTTTTATCATTAAGAAAAACAGCTGAGCTTGGATATGCCATAGACATCGGGCCAAAAAGACTGCACCTTCATGCCACTGAATGCTGATCAAACAAATGCATAATACTACACCAAAGTGAGACAGACGGAGAATTTGTGATTCCCTGAATTATCCTTCCTCCTTTTTCACTGATCAAATTTACTCACGTAAACAAAATCTCTAGTGTTCAACTATTAACTATGTGAATATCATCATTACATTTGGCCACTTCAAAAAAAAACCAAAAAACCACCAAAAACACAAACAAAAACAAAACAAACCAAAAAAAAACAACAGCAAAAAAACCCTCTTTTATTTTGAAAAGTATCAAAATGTCTAGTTCCCAAAGTGGGGAAATGGCACGTCACAAAGCTCTGAAGATGTTAGAGAAAATAGGATTTTTCTCTTGAACCTTTCTTGAACTTAACTGTTTCTAACCTCCAGTCAAGATTTCTATAATAATTTCGTGCATTTAAAATTCAGCTACTTGCCAAGCAAATAGCATCTGTTTAAACAAACGAAGAGATTAGTGGTGTCTACTGTCTGTGATAGGGAAACAGCCAAGCTTTGATAAAACCATGTTTCAAGTTTGCCTTTACTATTTTCAAAAGCTGCAGCTGTTACCTCCAACTTCCTTAAGCCTTAAGCTTTCGCACATGACCTTGAAGATTTCCAAAGCTGCAAAATTGTTCCAGACGCCTGTAAACTTTCTAAAGCAGTGCATTTAAAAGTATTCCCTATGACTGCCTTCTTATGGGCAGGCTCATTTAATGTACTTTAGTTGAGGTGCACTCATTTGAGACATAGCTCTTTCTTCCAGTGGTAATATATCACACTGCTGCATGAAAAAAATAGAATTTATAGGGGTTAACAGGTTAACCCATCCAGAAATTCTTATCATAAGGATGAAATCAAACAGATAAATCCATTATCAACTCCTAAATGCAACAAAACTTCAGCTCCTTAATATCCAGTTATTTTCCTATAATAAAAAAGTCAAATTTAAAATGTTTTCCCCTTTCCAAAATTAGATTAATGTGGGTTTTTTAATCTTTTCTTATGAGATTCCTTTATAATAATAACACAAAAGAATAGAGCACTGTTAACTACCTGAACATAAAACTGATGATACTTCCCCCTCTTTTTCTTTTTAATGTGTTCAAGTAGTTCTTTACTCTTTTAGCCTGAATGAAGTGTGGTTAAGAAAAAACCTTTCTAGGGTGAGGTAGCAAAAGTAGCTGTTCTTGGCCAGGTCAAATCAGCCCTAAGAATAAAAATCTGACTTTAATACTGTAAAAGACTCTGAGGATATGATAATAGTCTGAGATTAATTTTTTGTATCTGATAATGCAAGTAAGTCCTGAATTTTCTTTCCCCTATTATTACTACCTGCATTATAAAAAAAATATCCTACCCAGTAAACTCTATTGATCATTTAAGTGCCTAGCCTTGGAGAGAGGCAGATGTTAAGTTTGCATTATTATGATATGCACTGACAGAAATTTAAAAGCACTGTCAGTCTTGCACAACCAAAATACCAGGGGTATTCACAAGTAGGAAAGTATGGGTGCCAAGAAAGATCTACCCAAAGCGTAGAATGCTATACAGCATTCTTTGCTTACACAAAGGTTTATAATTTCATGTAATGCTGTTCACCATCAGATTAACAGGCTACCTTTCCTTAGCTCCTAAACTTCTATGCTAACAGAGATATTTGTGTCTTAAGCTGAGGATGTGAAGCATCACATCAAGGCTGTTGATCACTGGTGATTACCAACAGCCAAAAATCATTAGGCAGACAAAAAAACCCACAAGGTTCACTTCAGAATCATGACATTTAAAATTACATTTTCAGGTTTTTTTCATCTTCTGGCATTGGAGGCCACAGACACCACATCTTTTAGGCGTTCACATAAAAAAAAAAAGAAGGGTTAAAATTTGATTTGATTAAACATAAACAAAAGTGCAAGTTCTTACAGATTCCCAGGAGGAGGTTAACACTAGACAGAGTGCCTAACATGACAAAGCTCATGACCAACCCACGATATTGGCATGGCTAATGCAGCCACTTGAATTTTGTGCTCCATGGAATGGTCCCAGAGTGTCTTACACAGTTATCAAATTTCAAATGGAAAATTTGTTCAAGGGAATACTCACTCTTTTGCTTACATGAGATCATTTAGATCATATTAATCAAAGGAATATACAAGAAAACAGCACCTGATTTTTTTTTTATCTTTAATTAACTGTCTGGGTATTTGAAAGAACTTTAATAGCATTACAGAAAATATATCTGATAGCAATAACATATTTTCAAGAATCATATCGGGATGGTATTTTATTAGTACAGTCCAAAGCACGCAAGTCTTGCTTTGACCAGACAGTTAGGGAATCTACTTTGAGGGGGGAAAAAAATTAACTCATGTAGAAGCCTCTAAAGCTGCATTTGGACAATGCCAAAATGAACAAATTTCACTTAATTAAAGACTATGAGCAGTACTTGATGCTCACATGCAATATGGTTTGTCTCAAGTACTGTCCTGTCAAAGCATGTCTATTAAATGCAGTCTTTTATGAATACCCAGTATCTAAATTACAATTATTTTACATCCTCCTGACAGGCTGGGAAATTATCTGTGTCATTTTTCATTATTACTCCTACCCTCTAAGTTTTCTAAGTTCTTTGCGTTGTTACGTATCAATGAAAGTAATAGAACTATCTACTAGATTTTAAAAATGCGTAGGTGTGACCTATGGCAAAGAAGGTCTCAAAGGGATAAGCAGTAGACAGGTCACACATCATTTCTAAGTTAAGACAATCCTTGGTGTGCAACATTACTGACTTTAGGCTGTTGCATGGTCTATTTAAGCTGATTGATGACCTCATTTCTGTTCATTCTAAATGCTTTGGACATTACAGAAGTACTTTGGCATCCTTAGGAAAGGTCAGGAGTTTAACAAATTGTAGTGTTATACTATGTTGTCAGTGGGGGAGATGACAAGGCCTGGATTTATCAAGACAGCTAAAGGAACATTAGCCTCCTATGCCACAGTCTAATTATGGTGTACACAGTCTCAGTCATGTGAGAGCAACACTACATTTGGTATAATCACCTATTCCTTGTTGGTTTCTACATAGCTATTCCCCTAAGGGAGGCTAATTAATGTTTGTTGTAATATTTTCCCATGAAGTAGGTCACAGATGCAAGCAGTCTTCTTTTCACAAAATATTTAAAGATATTTAGAAATTTTTTTCTGGTAAAATAGAGGAAGAGTGTATATTATTGGTCCAATGGGAAAGAGCTCTAGCAGGTAATGTTAGTGAAGAAGTGGATAATACTGTCCATGAATACATTTAGGCTGAAAACAAGTAAATTTTAAATGCCTCTGTAGTGAGGTTTTGAACAATTCTCTATTAGAGAAATAAAATAAAATAGCTATTTTCAGGACTGACCTTCACTCACATGAGAATTTGCAAGTGTCCTGAAAGTATTATCCTATCTGTTACCTAACTATGTGTATACATTGAGTGGGAGATTATCAGTAGGGAATCAAAAATAACCAAATAATACTATACTCTACTCCAACAGTCATTATTGGTTTTCACTTTCCCTAGTCACAGGCATAATTTTACAGCAGCTTGGATGACCTTTATCCACCTTTGATCAGAGTGAGTTACTTGATTGCCCATAAATTTATGTCCAAACTTCATGAAAACAAATTTTAACTCCTGTTTGACTCATGAGTGATTTAAATATTGCTGTCAGTAACTCAGTATTTGAACAGATAATTTTATCATCCCCATAGTATGTTTTTGCCCTATGACTAGGTGATCTTCAAAAAAGAAAATGCTGGCTTATGTAGTGAATATTTCTGAAATGAACATGTGTAATTATTTTACACATGAAAGTGAATAAAGGTTTTCAAGTCGATGAAAGTTTTATTCAAGGAAATGCTTATTTTTATTTAATACTTGATAAAATCTAGGCTTCAGCTACAGTCAGATAGGTTTTTGTGTATTTGTTGATTAATCTCCTGTAATCTACTTTAGGCCTTTATTTTTTTAGATTTTTTTGTTGTTGCCTTTCCTTTGCAATGAAATGTAAGAATAGAAAGATCTTTCATGTTATACCAGACATTTCTTTTAATTAGATCTGGAATTTCTGTGAGAGATGCACAAAAATTGAAGCAAAAAGAAAAGCATGAGAGGAAAAATATTTAAATATCAATAA
>JANHGN010010743.1:106344-131704 GCA_024605025.1 Megaceryle maxima
CGACTGATGGCACTCAGGATGATCTGCTCCATAACCTTGCCAGGCACCGAGGTCAGGCTGACAGGCCTATAGTTTTCCAGATCTTTTCAAGATTAGTGATGCCGAAACCCAATTAAAGCACACAGACAAGAATTCTGTAATCTCCATAATGGAAGGCTACTGGACATTCCACTTCACGTATCAGAAATACCCCCATGTGTCTAATGCCTCTACAGGAACACACTTTGAGGGGAAAGAAACACCCAGAGCATATCCTGATATAGCAATTTACAATCTGTAGAGACAAATTCAAACAACAAAACAAAGCTCTCTTCAGATTTTTTCTGAATGTTTTTTTCTCAGGTTTTGAGCACAGACTCTAACATACGCCTTTCTTAGGCAGAACTGCATATTCTACACTAATGCATTTATGTTACTTTTGTAAAGGGCAACAGACTCTAGAATAAGATGACGAGTGATATCCTCTTTCATCTTTTGGGGTTTTTTGCATGTTTTAATACTTTTAACAACAAAGGAACATAATTTAGTGAAACATTCTCATGTACTTTCCAAATAAATTCCTGAGCAGGCTGAGAAGAGATGAATGAGCAACTCAAACGGATTCATACATTAAAACTCTGCCCTTTGTCAATAACTAGAATACAAAAATTATTGATCGATGTGTTGCATGATAGATGCAATAGTAGATTTTGCTACAGAAAGCAGTAAATTCCTTTTTCATTTGGATTGATCAAAAATGAGATCACTAATTCACTATATACAAATAAATCCTTACCATCTATAATAAAGGTAGCTTAGACAACATATTGAAGTGCTCCCAGAGCAAATGCAGCTACTGCTTCTTCTGGTTATAAGACCTGAGTCACTCTCCAAGGTAGGCATCTGCTCTGATATCCCAGGTCCAGTAGTTGAGTAGCCCAGATCATTCACAATTCTTAAGACTGCCAACATCTGCAATTGAATCTCTAGATGTAATAGCTGTGGCAAAGTACACAGCACTTACACAATGTGATTTCCTTATTTCATTCTACAATGTGGAAAACATGTTTTAAGAGGACCTTTACTGAAGTCCCAAATCAGATATCTAAATATGTTAGAAAGAGAAGTGTGATGGAGAGACTGGAAAGAAAAGATGACAAAGACTGTAGCAGACATCTCAAATGAGAGCTAGGTGCTCACCATTAAACGCTATCCTTGTTGACATTAGAAGAGGAAAGCATATAACAGAGCTCGGCAGAGCCACAAGATAATACCAAGACGTATGACATCTTTGATTTGCCATCAGGCAGCCACACAGACAGGTGGAAAGACAAGACAGAGACCGGCAATAAAAACTCATCTGAAAGACACTAAGTAGTGCTGGCAGTAGACACCCCACTGAGAAACCTGTATGCAAGATGACACTACAGAAGTGATGATGGTAGAAAAGCCTAAGTACAATGGAAAATAATGGTATAAATTGGGGAACCACTGAGATTACACTTGTAGAATCACAAAGTCTTGGAGACCTTTTAAATCTTTTATATATATTGTGCTATGATCTAAATGACTGAATTTGAACATTGTTTAGGGAATGGAAGGAAAAAGCAAGAAACAAACTGAGAAAAGCTTGTTCATGAGGCAGTACAACAATCTACTGTATATCTTTTAGGTGAGGGACTCCCATATTTTGCATTTACAAACATATTTTAAAACAAAGCAAAAATGTTATCAGCAAGCCATGGTCTGCTCACATTCATACGCATGTTCATGCTGCTCTTTCCTCTCAGTTTTTGTCAGCTGTCAGACTCTGAGAGAGCTGGTGAAGTAAACTTAAGGGGATTCAATTCCTTCAAAGCACTGACACATTCAGGAGTTGCCATGGGCTGAACACACTGGTGCTGCAGTAGAAACACACTGAAAGGCAGAAGACAGCAACAGAAAGGCATCAACAAAAGAGAAGATAAAACCAAGATATGGACAGAAAAACAAAAGCAAAATGACCGTGAGGGATACAGCGTAAAGTATAGCCCCAAATTTTCAAACAGCAATATCTAATGATGTGTTGAATTGGCCTCACTTTATAAATTCCCATAGAATGCTGTAGGCAAGAAAGTGTTAGTACCTTAAGAAATAAGGCTCATATCTATCTTGCACAGAAATGCCAGCCTTGTACCACTGAAATATGAACAGGGGATCTCTATTCCCTGAGATGTATATGCAGCCTTTATTCATAAGGATGGAATGACCTAAGTGTACTGTTAATTTCAGAAAAGCATTCAGGATTGAGCTCCATATTTGTGTACACTGCTTAGCTAAAAAAAAAAATAAAAAAAATAAATTTGCTTTTAATCTTCTTATTTAAGCCAGTATCTTATTTTTTCCTGTGTAAGGGGCTAGGAGACAGGGTGAAGATTTCTACCAAAGCCACAGAAAGTGAAAAACTTGCAGCCAAATATTTGGAAGGAGGAGAAAAGAGGGGAATATTTTTTTTGGTACAAAAACACTTCTCACTTATAAATTTTCAGACCACTTCTACTACAAAACAAAAGTTTAAAACTTAAAATGCAACTGTAAAAGTATGAAAAATTCTCTCCCACAACTTGGTTAATGCATATGTGATCTCAAACCATGATGATCCAGAACTTATCTGAGAAATTCAGGTATAATATTCAACAGCTATGCAAAGAATTTACACCAGCAGAACCAAGAACAGAATCTCACTGTCTCAACAGATCCAAGCTGCTCGGTCAGCCAGGCTCTTTTGCTGCCCACAGTGGGCACTGTTAAACGGGCTGTTAATCTGTGTTTAAATGTCTTCATATATACAACAGGATGTTGTACATGTGCACAGTTAAGCATGTAGTTACATGCATTCCCCAGCTGAGATGCTTACATGAATAATGAAGTATCTGAATGAAGTTGGATTTGTTTGTGATTTTTTCGGTTGTTTGTTCATGACAGGGTAGAAAGAATTTGACATACCTTGAGGATTTTTTAGATTAAATGTAGTGTTAAGAAAGATGTTATTATACTGAGACAGCATATGCAAAAGCTGTGACTGAAACCCATTAATATACACAATCTTAGGTTAAAAACCCTATCCTCAGTTAGTTTAGCCTCAAGCAACAATATTCATTAGCCCCAGAGGTATTTTTCAAGGTCCTGGACAGGTTTCATAGCTTATACTGCTACAGACCCATTGCTGCTTGGTGATACAATTAGCTTAAAGCTCATTCTGCAGTTTTAAGCTTCAAGTGAAACCTTCAGATTGCAGAGTTGAGCTTCTCCTTGAGTAACATAGTATCGTAGGCAGCAGGGTTACAGTACAGCCAGGAAGGTAGTCCAAATTTTTAAAATTTTTCTGTTCTTCAAACCCTGGGACATCATACAGATGCCAGGCAACTGAAGCACATCATGTGGCTTCTGCCTTTTTTACTAATCGCTATAACATATATATTACATAGATTCATAATTCTGTAACTAGCATCATTTAGGAAGCAGTTGTCAGTGAGGAGTCTTCATGAAATGGGGAATTTTTGCTGGATATTCACAAGATTAGCAGTAGACTGAGTGCTGTTTGCTACAGAAGGTGTTGAAGAAATTCTAAAATTCTCCCTTTGCAAGTAGGCAGAAGAAGAACGAACAGAAAATAAACAATCACAAGATAATAACAAAATTAGATAAAATAAATGATAACAGGTTGGATCTGGATAGCTGAACCCCACTGAAAAGATGGAATGCATTTGAACTGATTTCTACATACTAAGACACAAAACAGACGGCTCTATTTCCACAAGACTAGACAACATTTTAGGAATTCAATTAAATGGCTCCCACAGTGATGAAACCAGACTACTGTGTTAACTACGTAACAGATGAGAAGTAAAGAGAAGTAGAGAGCAGAGTTTTACCTTTGCCAATGTATTTTGTAGGCTGGTTGTAAAGCTGAGTAACATTTTGTTTCTCATGCTTTTAAAAACATGTTGACGAAATGAGATAAGGTACAGAAAAAGATCCACCTATCCTTTTTTAGGGTTTTATAAAATATCTTACAAAGAGAATCTTGAAGAATTATAATTGTTTCATTTATCAAAACAACTATTAAGAAATGTCTTGACTACTGTATACAGGTCTTCAATGGAAAAAAACACGACGTACTAAAAGCCTTTGTAATCTAAAAAGACAAAAGTCAGATAAATTAGATGACACATTCTTAACCATGATGATGATGCATCTGCAGAGACTGGTAGTGGATTCTCTGAAGTGCCAGGTTTTTAAATTGAGATTGGCTCCCGCCCTGGGGATGAGCTTTAACAAGAGCACTTGTAAGTATTCAATCAGAGGGGTGAAGGTACAATTCAGTAGGCACATGAGAGATCAGACCAGATGATCTCCTTTTGGTGATCAGTCACTTGTACAGCAGTTACATAGTACATTCACCTGGGGGATTTTGAGGGAGTCAAGTATATTGGGGAGGTAGGAGATAGTTATGCGTTGTTTTGTTAGAGTGTAATCACATGGGGAGGGGGGTGGAATATCAGAAGAATCTTTTCTGAACACTTAACTTTTTTCCAAGTGAACTTCTGTCAATTTACAGATTTAATCTGAGGCTAAAACAGGAAAAATCTGATTGCTAGAATGGGTGCTAGTTTTTCCCTCCCTTAGCTATGCATTTTACACCAGTTCTGTAGGACCAAGCCCAGAAGAAAATTAATGGTCTGATTATACAGTATTGCAGTGTCTCAGGTAACAAACGCATGACATCTATTTAACCAATACCTGGGTAGCCAACCGGTAAGGGTGGCATTAATGATTTTGTAGAAAGTTAACTAAGTACATCTATCACTTTGTCATGTAGGGTAAAAGAATGCATCAGTCAAAGAATAAGAGGGGAGCAGTCCACACTTTCTTTTTTAGGTTCTGATGAAATCAGCTCTAAGAATCAATATAGTTGGAGGTGTGAACTACACTCAAGCTGATTAAATGTAACAGGGGTAGAAAGGGGAGGGGCAGGGCCAGCAACTGACCTGTAAGTAAACAGAAGGAAGTATATTTCGGGCCAGCAAAACACCAAGGGTGTGCTAAAAGACTATCCAATGGTCATGCCCTAAAAATCTGTTCCAGGGGCTTAGCCACTCCAGTTGTCTTCAACTGAGTGTTTCACCTTGGCCAGTGACAAACTTTGAAAATCCTCCTGTTCACATACTGACTCCACACCCACAATCAGATATTTCCAATACCTTCCTGAGAAGGTCCACACAGAATTTATCCCTCCTTGGAACAGATTCACATCTGCAGTGAATTAGCACCTTCAGCTGTAATCTCAGTTTACAGGAGCTGGGCTTTCAACAAGCTGATTTTTACAGCTCCTCACTGCAGTAAGCAAGTCCTTAAGATTCTTCTCTCCTCCCTCCCTTGAAGAACAGGCATTGTATACAACCTTGTCCATTGCTTCTCTTTTTGCTAAGCCTAACAGTCCACTTCAAGGGAACCCAAGCATACGAACACCTCTTCTGATATTTTTTTAATTCTTAAGACAACCTGCTGAAGCCTCATCTTTCCAATATGACCTGCAGAGCACTTTTTTTGTCAAAACTGTAACTAGAGTTGATTGAAATGTTTTTATTTTAAACTGTGTTTTAAAAGGATTTTCTGATTTTCAAAAGTTTTTTTCTGATTTTTGACATAATTTTTACAGATTTTAGTACTTTTTACATTCTTTTCATTTCTTAAAAGGAAGAAAAGTAGCAGAGGAAAGTAAAAGTAAAGAGTAAATTAGAAAGGATAACACCAGAAATCCAGAACACAGCATCTGAAATATTCTAAGTTAAAAATAAGTCTTCTCAAGAATATTTGAAAGACAATTCTATCCCTTTCAAAAAAAAAAAAAAAATATTTAAAATTTTGTGAAAACATCTCATATTAAAAAAATTAATCAGTATTCTATTCCATCTTAATTTTAATTGCATTAGTAGAATATACAGTAAGTGTTTCAAAGGAATAGTGCTATATAAACAGTAATCTATAAAGATCATCTACACCTAGCTTTTAATTATTGTGGAACAATGTATCTTTTTGTGTTACCCATGTGTGAAAATAGAATAAAGAAATACATGCCCATGGTCTATTCCAAGAGCTTGTCATATTTTAATTGTTATTGTTGTTAGCAATTTCCTCCTTCTTTAGAGTACCATCTATCTCTTTCAGCAGACAACCCGTTACTCTATAATGAATTAATTGCTTGGGAAACAGCTTGTGTCAGTTTGAGTGGCAGACAAAAACAGTTTCTCATATAGCAGAGGACACCAGCAGCACCTGACTGCAGCCTGCTCAAATTAATAGGCTGCCTGTTCCACCCTTAAAATGTGGGGGCTGAGCAATGCTGGTACTACTGCCCAGAATCTTCTGCTGCCTATCAAGTGATTAGTAGGCACTCTCTGGTTCTTTACCATCAGGAAAAATCAGTTCCAGAGGGATATGGGAACTTGAAAAACACTGAAGGAAATTCATTTTGCAATGGCCGCTACCATAAATATCTTTGTTCTGGAAATAAACAGGTAGGAGGAAAAATTAACAATAACATGTTATGAACTGTACCTCTGCATCGGTGATTTTTTGCATTAGTTCCTCAATTGGTGACAAGCTGATTAAAATACTTAAAATTAAGAAATGCTGCAAGGATCAGCGTATTCTTTGAGATGTTTAGGAGCCTAAGTACCACAGAGTCCTGTTGCTCAGTTTATTAGTTCTATATCTGAGGCTTCCACAGGACTTTCCAACCAACCAGCTGCAAGCTCAAGTCCCTCTCTGGCAAAGTATTTAAGCGCAGAGCACCTAAATGATTCCAGTTAGATTATTTTCTTGCTTATAGTTAAATGTACTCCTATTAGTTTTGCTGAGTGAAGGGCTTCAAGGCAGTAATCCAACCCACACTGCTTGGGGCACTCTGAAAAGGAGAGAAATAATGGTTTTTCACACTGCTCATTCAGCTTGTGCTGATTTTCTGTTCTATTTGGGCCAGATAGCAAGGGGCAATTACTGTCTCACATTTGTGCAGAGGGTCACCCTGTCCCCCAAGGAACACTGGAAATCTGCCTTCAACCAACCCTGTGCAGCTGCCCTCCTGCTGCACCCTCATTACTAGGGAACACAGGCTGTTCCTCTGTAACAACATTAAATGGGACTGGAGGCAATCTTACACTGTTCTTAAGCTTTCAGCTGCTGTTACTAGTTTTTTCCCTCCCTGTGGCATGTAAGACACTTCACAAAGATGCTTTTTCAACTTGTCCACTAAAAAAAAGTAGGCTGAATTGTTTTCTGTAAAACCTCCAGGAATCCAAAATCTTTTGTCTTAGCACTGGGGCAGCATAATGGGATCTCCCACCACATTTTGACTATGTCGGTAATCAGAACAAGTTTCTCAAAATACATACGGGCTCCAGCTTGTGCCCTGAAGCCCTACACTTCTCATTCCTCCTCCCACCTCTTTCATTACAAAGCATGACATTGCTTAAGTGTGCCTCCAGCTACCAATAAAACAAAAACTATACTACTGGCTGTGAAATTTCTCCACCTTTGATTACCTACAATTACAACTCTGCTTTGATGGGAAATAGTAACATAAGAAAGCTATCCATAATGTCTTAGATAGCATGCAACTTCAGGTGCTCAGAAGTTCTCAGCTGATGTCCTTGGAGAAATTGCTCCCACCCTGGAAACATACATAGACATGAAAGTGCAACCCTCTCCTCTATCAGGGTGTGTAACAGCCCAAATACAAATAAGAATCAGGCCCAGTGATATTTATTTTAAAAATTAAGGGAGCACAGGAAAACCAAAAGGTAACACCTCATCACCAAAGCATTTCACAGACCAGCAGAAAACCCACAGACTTTCAGATGTCCTGCTGTATTTCTTTTCAAAGGAACAACCTGCTTTAAATAGACCTTCCTTCTTCTCTGCACAGATCTGCAGATACCTCAACAGGAACAAAAAAAAAACAAAAAAAAAAAAAAGAAAAGCATTTTCA
This sequence comes from Megaceryle maxima, assembly GCA_024605025.1. Lineage (NCBI taxonomy): Eukaryota > Metazoa > Chordata > Aves > Coraciiformes > Cerylidae > Megaceryle > Megaceryle maxima. The sequence continues at coordinate 114,356 of JANHGN010010743.1, forward strand.
TCAGAGGGGCTTTCTTCTTTTCCTTTTAAGAATGATGTATTTCTTGTTCATTTTATGTGAACACTGAATATTTGGAGGCCTAATATAAGCATCTGTAAGGCATCCAAGATTTCTCATGTAATCCCAAAGGGAAAATATACTGATCCAATCACTTTGGTACTGCATCACAGGGCACAGAAGAGAAAAGTCAATAAAAAGCATCAGAGCACAAAAAGGCAAGCTGTAATCAATATCTGATCTTGAAATGGACTGTCTTGGCCAAAAAAAAAAAAAAAAAAATCATTTAAGACTTAAATTTACTTCCTTGTGCACTCTGCTTAGTGAAAAAATCAAGGGTCTATTTCCTAGTTTATTCCTTTATCCTGACCTTCTTTTTTTTTTTTTCCTTTATCTGAGAAAGCAGGCAAATACTTTGATACTGGCTCAATTAACCAGGCAGAATTTGGCAAGAGCACAGTACTAGTCTTCCATCTTATGCAAGTTAAATGCTGCTATGCCTAAATCATGTGCCTGCCACTTATTCAAGGGCAGACAAAGTCACCAAAATGAAAAATTGCTTGTGCTTTGATAAAGGAAAAATAACCTTGGACCAGCACATCTTAGCAATTCCATCCTTATCCAGAGGAAACATTGTGAAGTAGCTACAACTGTGGGGAAAAAAAAAGGGGGGGGGAGGTTATCAATGTCACCCTGTCACCTTTTTAATTAAGTAAACAGTATAATGCTCAGCTAAGTGCAAACCTCCTTGACACTTCCTCTTAGAGATTCAGACTAACACAGGATAATCAGACTCTGAGAAAAATCTATCACTCAATGACTTCAGAGATAACCTAAATAATAAACTTAAACTAGGCACCTAACTATGAAGCAGTAGGAATCCAGATGATTGCCAAAACCATTTGCTGGAGAATGACAGACACATGCTTTGTTATGAATGGCTCCATTTCAATTGAAGTCTGAACCTGGTGTTCATCCATTGTTTGATATTTGTAGAACTTACCTTTACTTCTACAACATATTTTAAATTTAACAGTTGCTTTTGTGAGAACTGACACATTTCTGCATTTTTAATGCCTTTGTCTTTTGCCATTTCAGTTGTTTAAAAACCCAGATGTACGTACACTTTGTAGATGCTTTCAAGTCTTCCTTTGTACATATTTTAAATATTTAAATTTCACTTCATCCCAAGTCTTTAAACCCTGGCTGTTTATTTTTTCAATTCATTGTACATTCATTGGCCACACTCCCTGCTGAGTGGCCAAAACCAGATGTGAATATTTCATTCCAGATACGAATATGTAGAATACAGTGGTGTCAAGTAGTTTTAAGTGTAAAGTGCCACACAATTGTTACCTAATAAAATTTTCAGTATCTAATTAGAACACCTGTCTTTCTAGACAAAAAGCTGAAATATTTTCAGCAAAGGTGCGAGGAATAATAAATTAAAAATTTTCAGTAACAAAGAATGTGCAATGCTTCTCCAGTATGGCTTATCACAAGATTTTTGTCCATGTTAATGTTTTGCAAGCAATTTCCAATATGTGAAATTCAAAAATAATAAATATTTGGCAAAATTCTAAACAAATAACATAACCCTTACAAATAGTCAGAAATCAATTTTTTTATCCACCCACTCCCCCAGTTTATGAAACATTTGCAAAATACTTCAGCAGTCTGTAAATGACCACCTGAAAAAACTAAGAAATATTTTTAAATTAACAAAGTACAAAATTGGGATATTTCAGCAGTATTGTTACATACATCAACACATTGTTATCTTACAGGTGCTGCTCAGCAGTCCATTTGCCAAGGGTGGGCCCTGCCAGCACCCCTGCAGGTAATGCTCATTCCCAGCCACTGTACCATCAAGCTCAGAGAACTGGAAGGCCTGACAGCAAATCTTGACAGTAAAAAAACAGAGGGGGGAAAAAAAGACCTTTTCCATGTGCTTACAGCTTGCTGTGCTGCCCTTATTGATGACTGTTGCACACTTGGTAAACAGGATAATATATACATGTTTTCAGACAAACAATACCAACCATATCAGAAAAATTTTAACACTAGCTTTTACAGAGTTTATCAGAGTCTATATTTTCAAATACATTTCAATCCTGCTTTTCTTTTCTTTCATTAGGTTCTTCAGCACTTTTATTTTTGGGAAAAGTCCAATTGCCAAATTCTGTTTATTCATCTAAAACTTGAAGGCTAAGCCAAAAGGAACTGCAGACCCTGAAATGAATGTGCATAGCCATGAGATGGAGAAAGAAGACTCTTTCATGCAGTTTTAACTAAGACATGATCTCCAAACTCAATTCTTGACAAAAATTCCCTCCTTAATTCTGAGTTTACACTTTCTGTTTCAACTTACTAGCTGATGTAACAAAAGTTTTGCCTCAGAAAGTTACCAAAACTTTAGCAGAAAGTGAGTGACTCATAGAAACCTGGAAGTAGACTGGGAAAAGAGCTATTAAACTATTACCCTTGAAGTATTGGATTGTTCTCTGCAATGTGTTCTCCCATCTGGTCACTAATATCAGCAATAATCAGGCTTCCATAAGGTGTCTTGAGAGACGACACTACTGCCTAAAAATCATCATGGAGATAACATGGCAAGGACAAGATCAAGAAATAGTCAAGAACATTATTAGAACTAGAGTTGGTGATAGTGCTGATCCTTAAAGGTTGCCTGATGACAGAGCACAAAACTATTTCAGTTGTGAGTTAAACAATTTAAAAATCTCATGAGCACCTTCCATTTTTGAAGCCATGACCAATGACCATTGCCCTCTTGCCAGTCATTGTGTTCACTGAGAGGGTTCAAGTCATTGACTTTGACTGCTAATGTCCAGGGGTGCTGCGAGCCCAATATGGGACTCACCTAGGAATATGTATAAGGTTTTTTCAGGTATGCACTGAAGTGCCTCAAGTCCAGTCAAGCAGAACCAGACACTATAACACAGCTGCACTCTTGCGTCAGTAGGCCTCAACCATCAAGTTCTGCCTCCTGAGACAGTTCAGCCTTATCCATCCATGTTTCATATTCCTATTTACAGGTCCAGCCCTTCTCTCCTGGTCAGCCCCATGAGGTCCCTGAGAGTTTCTGCCCCTGGTCCTGTGTCTGAAACGAGTGGCAAGATATCCATTTTGTTCTTTCTAACACTCAAAAAAAACCAACCAAAAACCTCTACATTAAAAGTGTGTTAGGTCCACAAAGATAAATATCCAGAAGTTAACAAATACTAGAATTACAAGCTGCCTCTGAAACTTCATCTCAATCCCCCTGTGTATTACCTAAGGTACTTTTAATTTCTTGATTGTTTGTTATTCTTCCAATCAGATCTTGTTATTTCTACTGATGCTCCTTAATATAACTAAAATTGCCTTCTCTCTACTGGTGTTTACATCGTATTTGTGAGACTGTATCTTCCACTCCCATTTATCACCATTGTTCCCATAACTTCTGAATTATGATACCAGACATCACCAGAAACTTCAGTCTGCAGGATGTTACCAAGTTATCTCATACTTTTAGACTGTCACATCACAGCCATTGATCTAACCCTACCATCCAAAATTTTCCCTTTTTTACTTGTTTGGCTGTAAATCTTACCACAGAAACAAATCAGAGCTACAGAAAGGGATCTCTTGTCTCTTTGCTCCATGGCATCATACCCATGTTGGTACCCTGAATGGAAACGCAGGTCTCTGAGTATCAGACCAGCACACATTATGAAGAATGGCCCTATAGCATCAGACTAAGAGACCACCTATGTCAGCACCTTGCTTCTGACAGCGGCAAAAAGTAGATTGTTAGGGAACAACATAAGAATAGCGCCACTCCCTCATGATGGTTTCCCAGCTACTGGTAATCTACAGCTAAGTAGTTTTTCAGACAGAGGTGGCATATCTGTGTTTAATTGCCCATAAAGGAAAGGACATGCCAGCAGTCTATGCTGTCATTCAAAGAGACACAGACAGGCTGGAGAGGTGGGCAGGGAGAAATTTAATGAAATATAAAAAGGACAAGTGTAGAGTCTTGCAACTGGGGAAGAACAAACCCATGTATAGGCTGGGGGCTGACCTGTTGGAAAGCAGTGTAGGTGAAAGGGACCTGGGGGTCCTGGTGGACAGTGGGATGACTATGAGCCAATAATGTGCCCTTGTGGCCAAGAAGGCCAATGGCATCCTGGGGTGTGTTAGAAGAGGTGTGGTTAGTAGGTTGAGAGAGGTTTTCCTCCACCTTTACTCTGCCCTGGTGAGGCCACACCTGGAATATTGTGTCCAGTTCTGGGCCTCTCAGTTCAAGAAGGACAGGGAACTAACTGCTCAAGAGTCCAGTGCAGATCCTGAAAGAAGATTACGGGAATGAAACATCTCCCTTACAAGGAAAGGCTGAGGGAGCTGGGTCTCTAGATTGAAGAGGAGACTGAGGGGTGACCTCATTGATGTTTATAAATAGGTAAAGGGTGAGTGTCAGGAGGATGGATCCAGGCTCTTCTCAGTGATGTCCACTGATAGGACAAGGGGCAAGGGGTGCAAACTGGAGCATAGGAGATTCCAAAGAAATTTAAGGAAAAACTTTTTCACAGTGAGGGTGACAGAGCACTGGAACAGGCTGCCCAGAGGGGTTGTGGAGTCTCCTTCTCTGGAGAGATTTAAAACCCTGGGCATTCCTGTGTGACCTGCTCTGTCAGGGGGGTTGGACTAGATGATCTTTCAAGATCCCTTCCAACTCTTAACATTCTGTGATTCTCTGATGTGCTCCATATCTCAACACTACAAAGACACCAGAAATACATCTTAGCATTTTCTGGATAGTTTTACAAGCTGCAATGAGCAGAAGTCCACATACGATTCTCGCAATAATCCTTCCTGTGGAAATACAGTTGCCATAATATCACAGTTATACATTGGAGGTCATTAGTGTTCCCAGGATGCCCTAAGCATGTTCTGGTAACAGTACATTGAGCACTACAATAATTGAACCTTTATCCATTTTCATGGGTTGGAGGATTCTTCTTTCCATTGCTATTCCACATGACAGCCTAAAGATCCACTTTCTGTTGCGTTCTGAAACTTAATATAATGAACTTTATATAATGCACATTCTTCTCTGTTAATTTTATAGTTGTAGGGACATAACTTCTTTAAACTCATTCTGTTTCTTTCACAGGAATTACGCCTTAGATGACATCTGTTCCATTATCTTACAAAATGGAACAGATCATCTTGAGTGCCATTACAAGCAGGAGGACAACCAGGGGATCAGGACCAGTCATAAACCCAGCATGGGTTTATGAAAGACAGGTTCTGCCTCACAAACCTGATCTCCTTCTACAATAAGATGAGCCAATAATTGGACAAAGGAAGGGCTGTGGATATTGTCTACCTAGACTTTCAAAATGCAATTCCATAGAATTCTCATGGAAAAACCGGCTGCTTCTGCCCTGGATGAGCATATGATCTGCTGGAATAAGCACTGGCTGGACAGACAGGTCCAAAGAGTGATGGTCAATGGAGTTAAATCCAGCTGGCAGCTGGTCAGAAGTGGTGTTCTTTAGGGCTCGGTCTTGGCATCATTTCTGTTTAACATCTTTATTGATGATCATGATAAGGACATAGAGTGTATCATCAGTACGTTCACAAATGACGCCAAGTCAGGTGGGAGTGTTGATCTGCATGAGGATAGGGAGGGTCTACAGAGAGACTTGGATAGATTAGATTGATGGGCCAATGTTAATGGTATGAGCTTCAACAAAGCCAAGTACCGGGTCCTGTACTTGGGCCACAGCAACCCCATGTAATGCTACAGGCTTGGGGAAGTGTGGCTGGAAAGCTGTCTGGTAGAAAAGGACCTGGGGGTTCTAATTGACAAGTGGCTGAATACGAGCCAGCAGTGTGCCCAGGTGTCCAAGAAAGCCAGTGGCATCCTGGCTTATATTAGAAATAGTGTGAGTAGCAGAAGTAGGGAGGTGTACTCAGCACTGGTGAAACCATGCCTTGAGTATGGTGTCCAGTTTTGGGTGCCTCAATACGAGAGAGATATCGAGGTGCTAGAGTGAGTGCAGAGGAGGGAAACAAAGCTGGTGAATGGCCTGGAGAATAAATCTTATGAATAGCAATTGAAGGAGCTTGGACTGTTTAGTTTGAGGAAGAGAAGGCTAAGGGGAGACCTCATCACTCTCTACAACTACCTGAAAGGACATTGTAGAGAGGTTGGTGTTTGTCTCTTCTCACAAGTAATTAGTGATAGAACAAGAGGGAATGGATTCAAGCTGCAAGAGTGTAGGTTTAGATTGGACATTAGGGATAAAATTTTCACAGAAAGAGTAGTCAGACAGTGGAATAGGCTGCCAAGGGAGGTTGTCGAGTCACCATCCCTGGATGTGTTTAAGGATTGTTTAGATGTGGTGTTGAGAAACATGGTTTAGGGGTGAACTTTGTAGAGTAGGGTTAATGGTTGAACTTGATGATCCCTTTTCCAACCTGCATAATTCTACAATTCTATGATGATCCTATGAAACAGAAGAGAGAGCTAAAAAATATATTCCTCTATAAATGTTAAATGTATGGCCCTTTAGGCTTAAATCAAGAAAACGAAAATTGTTATGCACTTTGCCACCAGATTTCTTTTCTGCCAGATTATTCTTAAGAGTCTGTCCCTGGTGTAAAAATGAGAAGGAAAACATCTCAGTCTACCACATACCTATATCATCTCAAAATCAATTGCTATTCACAATAACCATTTTGCATCACTGTCAATATCAGTATAGAAAATAATATTTAGATACCAAGAATATTCATCCTTTCAAGGCTGAAGCCACAATCTTCTCCTAATATTAATGGAGATCATCCAGCCTTCTACCAGAAACAAGGCTTTGAACCAGTTACCATGTCTAGACTTTAAAAAAAGATGTCTATTGAGTGAAAAGTAAAAAACTTCCTTTGTGAATATTTTTAAGAGTGATACTAGCTAAAAATTTCAAAAGCACCTATGAAACCTGAAAGACCAGTTCTCACTTAAAAAATGACAGGCATGCAAATATTTAACCATCACTGGGGAGTTTCAACTGTATGTTAAATTTTTGAAAAAGAGTTACATGGTCCTAAATATCTTCCTGCTCCTTTCAAAAACAATGGCAAGTCAAGTATGTTATAGCCCTAGTCTCACTTCTTCACACATTAAGTCATCATTAAGGAAATACAATGCCAGTGCATCAACTATGGTAAATAAGGTTTGCAGGATTGGTCCTATGTCACATTAAGTAATTGGACAGTTTTAACATCCAGTGCACATGCAGATAAAGTTCTGAAGGCATACAGAGGTGTAGCTTTGTTGTAACTTTTCTATCTTTTTCCAATAAAGTTAATTAGAGAAAACTGATAATATTCCCCTTGATTTTTTTAAACTATTTTATTGGTCAGAAATTTTAACTTCTGACAATAAAACCATTATATTTTTATAACCCCAAGCTGATGTCTTTGGGAGCAAGACCTGAACTGAAAGACTTAAATCTTACCACTCCTCACTAACTTGACTTGTTGAGAAAGTGGAGGTATAAAGCATACCAGAGCTAATAAACTCTGAACTCTTTTAACTATTTCATTCGAATAGATTGAAAGAAAATATTCAATCACTACACAGCTAAGATGCATTTTTTAAAACATCAGAGAGAAGAGAATAAAAAGGAGAAGAAAAAAAAGAAAACACAACCCAACAAACAAAACATGACAAAATCAACAGCTAAAAACATGTCCCATACACCTTGGCTATAATTACCATCATATACTGAAGAACTGTTAAAGGGGAAAATTGTCACAGGAATGACAGAAGTGGAGGGAATTAAATTAATCTTATATCTTGGAATGTCATTTTAGTGTTGGTTGGTCTCTACAAAAGGATGTGACTATTAATTTCTGGGGCTCCTTCAGTGAATTTCTTCAGATAAATATTAGTATATGACCCCTGAGCAAGTGCAAACTAGAGCAGACTTAAATATACCAAACATTCAGATTTCTTTTTAAGGAAGCTAGATGAAGTTGACCCAACAACAGTAGTTCATTGGCAAGCCATGGGAGTCTAACCATCAACGCATCATTTTCTTATTACATGCCTGCTAGCTTTTAAAATTGCACCTTATAGTAGCCATCAACAGTACTGACATACTAGAATCTAAAGCCAGAATTTGCAGCAGCAGCACACTGATAGTTAACAAAGCTTAAAATAATTAATAGGGGTTTCAATAATTGATTATTGAATCAAAAACTGAATAAAGCATGCATATAAGCTATAAGAAATTGTACATCTAAGATACCAGTAGAAGCTAATTGCCGTTTAACAACTTTAGAAACTTTCAGTGTTCTGTTTATAGATGGCTTAAGCAGTGATATTGAGGTGTTTTTGCAAATCATTTCATATACAAGACATCTTTTAAAAGGGAATTATTCATCTTAAAAAGGCTTGGAGTAGTGATAAATTGCTAACCAGAAAGTCCATCAATACAGCTTTGCAATAAAGCACAACACAGATAGGAACTTCAAGATCTTGTGAAAATCAGTATCATTCATCAAAGGAAACTTGCTTGCCAGCTATTACAGCATCTATCACAAATTTTCTCTGGTTTCTAAGAAGGAAGACTCTGGCTTGTTTCTGCATTACAAACTCACTTGTCTTGAATCAAGCCTGTCTCGTGCTCCACAAAGCTGACACAGTACAGGGGAGAATAAACTCTGCATTGCTTTCCCTGATGGAAAAAATAATGTGCACCAAGTTAGAAGAAAGAGGCCAAAAAATACCTGTCTACCACACTGTCTAGGAGTGTTGACAAGACAAGCATCTGCTGGCCCTGCAATACCTAAATATGCACCACTCGGAGATAGCTAGCAGGGATTGTGGTGTGCACTTTCATCCTCACTTACTGAAAGAACGGGTGGAGCAAGTGAGCTATCATGCTGCTGAGGGAGGAGAGACTCTTTCCATCGGCACACCCAGAAAGTAAGCAAGAGGGAAGAAGTGCAGTAAACGAAGCCCTCTGACAGACTATTCCCACACTTAAACGCATGAGCAGTTCTTCAGCAGGCCTACAGGATCTTCCTGTTCCTTTATCAGCTATGCCACTTAATCTCTCCTTCAGATCCATAGGTTCAGTCAGAGACTGATGTTCCTTTGCAGGATTCTGCTTTTTGTTCCACTGAACAAGTGGAACTCTAAAGGAGGAGTAGGGCTGTGCCTCTGCACTTTCACTGTGCAACAATGTTAATGATACTGACATCCTTTCTAAAAGGGCTTTGAGCTCCACCAGCAAAAGTGTATTACAGACATGGAGGACAGAGTGGGAAAGCCTCCAAAGCTGTCTGCGTCACTTCTGTCAGTAATGCCAAACAGTAAGACAGCCTATAAAAAAAGAGTAAGAAACAGAAATGTGATTGCTTCTTTGTGCATCCCATGTTGCAGCAGAAGTAATGACTTTGCTGCCTGTTGGCAGAGCCCCAAACTGTACTAAAACAGTTTTCATCCATCTTTTCCTTTTTTTTTTCGGGTTTTTTTTTGTGTTTTTTTTGTGGTTTTGTTTGTTTGTTTGTTTTTTGTTGTTTTTTTTTTTTTTCCAGCTTGACAAACAGGCAGTAAATATAAATTAGAATTGGCTAGACTCAGAAATAATGCCTGTGGGCATATGGAAGAAATGACACTAACAATTTGTAGGTAGTGTCAATCAGTTTTCAACTTTCTCCACTTCTTGTTATTTGGCAAGATAGAAAGCACAGCAAATTCCAGTAACCAACTCAAGGTGAGGTAGGTAGCTAGAAGGAGCAGTCTCTCATCATTCTTCTATTTGCAACCTAAAAAAAAAAATATTCAACTATATCCTTAGAAAACTTCATACTCAGCAGTTAGGGTCTCTGGATAAGACACTTTCAAAAGCATCAGGTATATCCTGTAATTACAGAACAACAGGCAAGTAAACTCTGAATCTAATCCCCTGTGGAAAGCTGTGGGTTGAAAATCGTGGCTCAAACACGTTGTGGAAACTCTGAGAATATTTGGACAAACAAAAGCTATTCAGTTCAGTGATGTTCATAACCCATGTTTGTTCCTTGTGAACACACTGTTGGATGAAGCTTTATTCACAGTAACATTTGGAAGAAGCCTGTATTATTGCCAGTGTGTACACTTGCACATAAATCCACATAATAACATGAGGACACATTTGCAAGACAATCTGTTACAGTTTTTCTAGAGAGAGAATGGAAGCATTGTAAAATTATTTCAATGACTAAGTATACTGCTTGAAGAGCATGCAAGAAATACCATTCATGGACACACAGTCCCCAGCAGAAAATACGTTAGATCTCAGAAGTTTAAAGACACGCGGCTGTCCAGCAGAAACCCCTGGTGCAACATTTGCAACAGACAGTTATCACTACAATGACAGAGAGAGGCAGCCAAGACAAAGGGCAGGAGGACACAGGCAAAGAAAATAATCAACTGCAGAGGAAAAACAAAAGCTTTGGAAAGTGCAATATGAGAAGAAGAAAAATCAAATGCATCTCTAGATCTGCAGTAGCAGGGATTCAATGTTGCCAATGCCTACATTTTAAAAATTAAAATTTCCACTGAATAAACAAAAGACCACTTCTGTTCTCTAGACTGCAGTTTCAGCTCCTCTGTTCCTTTCTTTGTCTGTGTCCCTACTGGAAGATTTTAAAAAACCCACAAACATAATACAGATCTGACATAAGCATATGACTATATTTCCATCAAATTAGCCATAGCAGGCACCATGGGCAAGCCGTTTGGTATCCATCTCTGCACTGCCTGCCACTATGTATATTCACTGCAGGGTGTAGGCAATGTTCCATCATAAATATATATGTGAGTGGTTCCTTGATAAGAATAATCTATCCTTTTGTGATGTGAACCATCACTTCAGAAAAAAAAAAAAATCAAACTATCTTTTCACTATGTGCAAAGGATCACAACCCTGGACTTCAGCAGGGCCAACTTTGACCTTTTCAAGAAATTGCTAGGGGGAATCCCATGGAACAGGGTACTAGAAAGCAAAGGGACCCAAGACAGTTAGACTACTTTTAAGGACCACTTTTTCAAAGCTCAGGATCAGACCATCCCAGTGGGTAAGAAATCAAGAAAGGGGGCCAGGAGACTGGCAGAGTTAGGCAGAGAACTGATGGGCAAACTCAAGTGGAACAGGAGAGTCTACAGATCCTGGAAGGAGGGGATGCCACTTGGGACAAATATAAGACTGTTATCAGAGAATGTAGGGAGGCAACTAGGAAAGCAAAAGCCTCCTTAGAGTTAAACCTAGCGAGGAAGGTCAAGGACAACAAAAAGGTCTTCTTCAAATACATTTCAGTTAAAACTAACTAGAGGCAATGTAGGCCCACTGCTGAATGAGGCGGGTGCCCTGGTGACAGAGCATATGGAAAAGGCAGAGTTACTGAATGCCTTCTTTGCCTCTGTCTATACTGCCGGTGACTGTCCTCAGGAGCCCCAGACCCCTGAAGCCCCATAGGAAGTCAGGATAAAAGATGAGTTTTGTTTAGTTGATGAGGACTGGGTTAAGGATCAGCTGAGTAATCTGAATGTACAGAATTCCATGGGCCCTGATGGGATGCACCCATAGGCGCTAACGAAGCTGGCGGAAGTTGTTGCTAGACCACTCTCCATCGTATTTAGATGTGAAGAGCAGGATGAGGGCTGGAAGAAAGCAAATGTCACTCCAGTCTCCAAAAAGGCCAAGAAGGAGGACCCAGGTAGCTACAGACTGGTCACTCACCTCCATCCCTGGAAAGGTGATGAAACAACTTATTCTTGGTGCAGTCTCCAGGCATATCAAGGATAAGAGGGTCATCAGGAGCAGTCAACATGGTTTTACCAAGGGGGAGTCACATCTGACCAACCTGATAGCCTTCTATGAAGATGTAACCAGGTGGATAGATGATGATAGTGCAGTGGATGCGGTTTATATGGATTTCAGTAAAGCACTTGACACCATCTTCCACAGCATCCTTGCAACTAAACTGGGAAAATGGGGTGTGGACGATCAGGTAGTGAGGTGGATTGTTGACTGGTTGAAGGAAAGAAGTCAGAGAGTTATGGTCAAAGGGTTAGGGTCTAGGTGGAGGCCTGTATCTAGTGGAATCCCTCAGGGGTCAGTACTGGGACAACTACTATTCAATATATTCGTCAACGACCTGGATGCAGGACCAGAATGCAATGTTAGCAAGTCTTCTGATGACACAAAGCTGGGAGGAGTGGCTGACACACTGGAAGGCTGTGCTGCCATTCAAAGAGACGCAGACAGGCTAGAGAGTTGAGCAGGGAGGAATCTAATGAAGTATAACAAGGACAAGTGTAGAGTCTTGCATCTGGGGAAGAATAACTCCATGTACCAGTATAGGTTGGGGACTGGTCTGTTAGTGTAGCACAGGGGAAAGGGACCTGGGGGTCATAGTGGACAGTGGGATGACGATGAGCCAGCAATGTACCCTTGTGGTTCTGCTCTGTCAGGGGGGTTGGACTAGATGATCTTTCAAGGTCCCTTCCAACTCTTAACATTCTGTGATGTGCTCCATATCTCAACACTGCAAAGACACCAGAAATACATCTTAGCATTTTCTGGATAGTTTTACAAGCTGCAATGAGCGGAAGTCCACATATGATTCTCACAATAATCCTTCCTGTGGAAATACAGTCATACCTGAAACTGATTTGTTTCATATTCAGCATGGGCTATGTAAAACAAGGTAGCTGGTAAACAGAGTCAGGGATGCATATGCAATTCAATGCATTGCTAGATATTCTGTGATAAAGACAACGTTCCCACAGGAGCAAGGATTGCCATAGCCTTTGCAACATCTCTGACCTGAGAAGAGGTATACTGCTCATGCAAGAGGTTTAGCAGTCAAAAAAAGGCACTGCAGAATGAGAAACACTCATTACTTCGCTCATAAGTTATCCTCAGACAACTACTACTGAGAGGCACTGGCTACTATGAGGCCCCATGCTCCTCTTCCCTATCTAGATGGTCATAAACATTGTTGTCTTCCTCTTCACCAGCAGAAATGGCCTAGCCTCATACAAAATGGTATCCCAGATCTTCACATTGAGAATTCCAGAAGTAATTAAATATTAGACCTGTGTAGTAGCTTAAAACTGAGCCAAGTTATTAAGTATTGAGACAGGTAGAAAAGAAAGATTTAAATCCAACAAGCATTCAAGATGAAAAACAGAGTGCCTTGGGCTTATGTAAGGATGGCAGCATCTGAAATAAATCCAGGGACTGGAGCACTAAGATTCAAAATGGGGACTTTAAAATATTGGCAGTAAATGTCATGGTTTTCTTATACAAGGTCTAGTTTTCAAAAGGGACAGGAACGGGCTATCCAGTCTAGCCAGAACTTTTCAAAATTCATTTCCCCTCTTCAGAATATGTTGAAAACAATGAGCTGGAACTTGCTTCTTTTGCTTGCAGATTTTTTTAATCTGGTATGAAACATCCTTAAACCAGATGCAGTGTAATAAGCATGGAGGCGTATTCAGGAGCTAGTGACTGGAGGAACACCTCAGAAAAGCAGGTATCCAGAGCCTTTTCTATGTCTGACAGACAACTGAGTTAACACAGAAAAGCTCTGGTGTCTCACATTAAGCTGAAGAAAGGGTTACAGTCATTTGGCAGCAGGTTAGGAAAAAAGGCATTTCTATCTCTGTAACGGGGAGCTATTCATAACCAGTGAATCATCTGCCATCATGGTGCAGGAAGAAATCACTATATCTGGGGGTGAGATACATGACTGTAATAAGAATTTGCATTTTGTTCCATTTTTCCAGTCCATTATTCTACATTCCTACAGTCATATGACTCTGATAGGTCAAGTAACAACACAGCTTGGGGAATAGCCATGCACAGCCTCCAACAGCTGCTGAAAAAGGAGACTGTGGGAGCCTAAACCAGCAAGAAACAGTCTTTTAACATTTCTCAGTCAAGGTCAGACTAGACAGAGTTTCCTCCACCAAAAGTCCTAATGAAAACCTCTTCCTTCTCTGAACTGGCCTATCTCAGAAGACCAAGTTAAGAAATCAGCTATTTCATTTACATTGTGCCTATGATGAGACCTTCCATACACAAAATTAGCATTTTTGCCCTGGCAAGACAGCTGAGCAGGACATCGCCTTACTTGTTGGAGCCCAGCAGGTATGGGACATTGTAGAGTAAATGTAGCAGCTAACACACAATATTATTGCACTTCAGGCTCTTTTCGATACCTCCGTCTCTTAACACCTTTTTTTTTATTGCAGTATTTCTCCTCCCAATTCAAAGGAGACCAACAAAATTTTCTGAAAGACTTCAAATATAAAAACAAAGTAGTGTCTTATTTTTAATACACTTAGAACTACAGCACTTCTGACAATTTTTGTTTTCTTTTATACATAAGCCATTATATTTTGTATTTGTTATATTCTAAGTCTTCTATTGTCTTCTTTTTCCTTATAGTTTCAAGCAATTTACTATGTGCTAAAGGAAGACAAGGTGATGGTCTGTGAATCCCAAAATCATCACAAGTGACATTTTAAAACATAAGCCTTTTTAAAATGCTCGCTATTCGTCAGTACTGCACAATAACAGCTGATTTAAAAGCTAAGGTATTTCATTCACGCTAAAAAGAGGAAAAAAAAATACAAAGGAAATTTAATCAGATTTTCATTACTTTTCAAATGTGGTTACTCTCTTATTTTAATATTTGGACTAGATAGTGTATTTAAGCCTGGGTTTCTTATTTCTTTCACTCAACTTGCCCATCCACTAATATATTATAATAAATTCTATATAAACATCTTAAAGGCCAGGCACACTGAATACTCTTTCTTTGAGGGTTGTATTTGTAACCTCATTCATTCTTTTTTTTTTCTTTTTCATTTAGGTTGACTGGTGAAGGTTTACTCTAGGCCTAAATGTGTTTGACTAGCTTAAACAACACTTCTGCTTTATTTTAGGGATAGAAAAAAATATTCCTAAAAGCTAGTCTTATGCAAGCAGGTTATAAATTGTATATTTATTGCATTTTTTCTATAAATTCCCTCACCCATTATACAACAGCTCTTCATTTGCTTTTCTCTTTGTTCCCTCTGTGCTGCCTTTTAGTTCTCTCCTTTCTAAGTGAAATATTAGTAAAATAGCAGCAAATGTCTGAGGCAGAGTCAAACCCATGCTGAGTGGGTTTGATGATAACTGAAATAACTATGCACAAAACAGACCCTAGAAATAGCACCTTCCTACCTGATAGACCTCCTTCCTAGATGTATTCAGTCACAGCAGTGCAATTTAGCTACTGCCTACAGGGGTTTACTGCTTTTCACTTCGTATCTCACTGAGAAGCCACACACTAGGCCTCTTCTCACTGAAAAGGTAAAAACAACTGTTGTCTTCTTTCTTGCAGATCCACCCATAACTGTATACCCCATATAAGCCTCAGGCACACCTTAAAAAAAGTTCTAGAAACAAAAAGTTTTGCCCTCTGATACCCCTGCATACACAGCTGGGATTTTTCAGGCAAGGACCAGAACCAAAAGGAGCCAATGCAACACCCACATCAAAAAGCGCCCAGAGCAAACAGCAGATGTTTGCTTATAAACTGAGAACATTTTACAAATGGGTATGGAAAATGCTTAGAAACATCAACTCCAACAGAAAACAATGACATTTGTAAAACTACTTTAACACTTTTTTTAATGTATGTCCTTCAGCACTTGGCCAGTTTGTAGAATACAGTGAGCATTTCAAAAATGTTGAATTTCCTGCAGATACGATACTGATGTAATTCCTGCTGATACAACAACATATGTTGCCAACCCCATTCAGCGTTTTAATGGTTACCAAATTTCAACAAAAACTAACAGATACACAGAGGACTCAAAAATCATTCTGTCTCTCTAGCTTATTGGAAAGATACAGCCACATAGAGGAAAGCGTCCTGCAACAAGACACCAGCTTAATGCAGAAGGTCGGGTATTGCTGGATCCTGGAGACTCCACATGAGATTAAGTGAAGTTTCACAGACCCTATACTCACCCACAGGACAGAAATTGTCAAAAGTTTATGGCCACAGAAGTGCTTACTTGGTATTATCTCTCAAATAATTGGCATCAGCCTGCAACATAAAGGATGTTAATGTAACACAGAGCAGGGGCTAGTTTGCTCATCTTAATTTTATGACCGAATTCCTGAGTCATCAGGAAAAACTCCAGCAACCTTAACATTTCTGGCAATTCAAAAAGTAAAATAATCCCACAAAATAGTGGAAGAGAAAAGAGTTTAAACTTTATTCTAAGTGCAGGGTCTATTACACATCAGTATAGCACACCTGTGGTTAGGCTGTTATGAGAATACTACACTCCACTGCCTGCATATCTTTACATTTATTTTAAGGATAATCTATTTCTTAGTGCTGTATTATGCTATGCCATAAACAGCTGCTGAGATTAATAACTGTAGTTAACCTCCAGAGCTGTATAGAGAGAACATACTACAGTGCCACCAAGGAAACCTGACTGTATTTTAAAGCAAACCATAGCACTGTCAGAGACAGAAATACTTTTCTCTGCATGTGAGGCGGGGTGTGCAGCTCTGAACGCCTTCTTGGTGACATACAGTATGCACTAGATTATAGGTAGGATACATAAAACCTGAAGTCTGCATTGATTAAGGGACACAGGGAATAGAAAGACTAATTAAAGACTACTGCAAAGTGAAAGCGCGTTAGGTAGAGCTTATTAGATTCCTGTATGGGTACTTTGCTTCTGAATGAGAGGGTCCACACAGAGCTGAATGCACTTCAACTAATGGGGTTGTACATCACACTCTTAACTTGTTATAACTTGAGTCTACTGGACATGTGCTTTAAAACTCTTAATGCTTCCACAGTAAAGTAGATATCCAAACAAATGAAGAAAGGGCCAGATTACAAGAGACAATGAAGACCTTTAAGAGACAGTAAGAAATCTTGTTAAAGCTCATAAATCTAGTTGCTTCTAAGCACCACCAAGTTGAGCAGCAGCTGTCAGAGGTAGCTAGAGGTGGCTGCAGCCACCTGTTTGTCCCACCCTTTTTTCTGTTCCTTGTGTCTCAGCAGAGGCTGCAGAACAGGCAACACACACCACAAAACACAGACCAGTATATTGACATAAAATTGAAGCAACAATCACCTAAATTAACATGCTGAGCCACGGCTGCAGCTGCTGTGGATTAGAGTTCCAGTTCCCATGAGATCAGCTGCAGAGGGCTCAATCTGCCTCTGCCTGTATGAAAGTGAGGAGCCTGTCTCAGCCTGCCA
>JANHGN010010743.1:139493-168184 GCA_024605025.1 Megaceryle maxima
TTTTTTTTTTTTTTTTTTTTTTTTTATTCCTTGGTTTTATTTTTTTGATGATTTAAAATGTTCTAAACACATAATTAGATAACTTCCAAAGCTGGCAAAAGATAAGTGACACATGGCAGAGTTTGCAGCCAGGAGAAGAGAGGAAAAGAAGATGTTAGTGATCAGCAACAACAGCCCGTTAGTTTGGATCAAATCCTAACACAAAACAGTTCCTGGAATCTTCAGCTGAGATTCTCAATCTTCCACAATGAGTAACCTGCCTTACAAATTCCTGATAGGCCCTTCCTCCTGAAGGTTATACTCTAAACTAACATAGCAAGCAGCAGGCAGGAAGACAGACTTGAAAACTCACCCAACATTTCAGCTGTAGAGTCAAGAGCAGGAGTTGGTTTCTTTATTCTCAGATCAGCATTAAACTAATGACACACTGATCTAAAACTTCCAAGGCCTTTTGGTGTGAGTTTTCCCATTACAGAGGTCCTGATAGTTGCTTGGTATAACTTCAGTAGCATGCAGACTTTCAGCTCAAGGACTGAAAGAGTATGTAAACAAGGTCAACACCCAAATATCAGTTTAGATCTTACTATTCCACTATCCTGATCAGTTATTAGCGAAAAGATGAAATACAACAGTATAATTCCAACAAAAAAAGAATTCCAGATGTTCATAAAAAATAAATGCTGTTAAGCATGTACCTTATTAGCATACTAAGATGTAGGGAAGCAAGTATCCTGGTTCATAAAAACCTAAATCAAAAGGTAATCATGGATCAGCCTGCTGAGAGATCCATATGCACTAGTAAATTGAGGTATTCAAATATAAGTGCTACTAGAGAAATTTCCTATATCATTTCCTCTTCATAAGTCTTACAGCAAGTAAAGTGGAATATTTAATCATGAAATATAATGATGCTATAAATCCTCAAAGATAAAAAAAATGTTCATTGCTACCCAGCCATTGTTAAGATTGAAAAATCCACAATGTAAAACAGCAGCTGTTCTCTTACACAGACTTGTCTGGAGCAATGGCCATTACAGACAGGAAAGCACAAAAGACAATGGATGTGTCTAAACCTAAAGCAAAGGAGAAAAAAACAAGGTGAGCCCCTCTCAAATACTTGGAGATACTGTTGCCAGGGAACTTTTCTAGACAAGTGTAGTAAAAGAAGTTACAGTTACATCATGGCTCAGCCCCTCCCTTCGTGAAGGTTAGTTAATTAAGCAGGTCTGCTGGCTAAAGGTCCAATTAGGAGCTCGAACCTCATCCTAACAGCTCAGTAACACATCAGTATCCTTGACATACTCTGAAGAAAGTTCATGTCTATTTCGTTGGCTTATTTAAGAAGCAAATTCTCTTTCATTGTTTCACTACATGCAGAACCAAACATGTGGCAGCTACTGACAGTGACCACAAACCTAGCTCATCAACCCATGCTAAGCCCAGCAGTAACCAACCCACCCTGTCCTTAAAAATAATTACAGGATGCATTTTCTAATGCTGCATCACCAGTCCTACCTCCTCACTAGTCACACAGTTACATTCTTCATTCATCAGCAACAGCCCCAACCCCAGCCTATGGTACATTATAGTGCAGTAACAGTTCTGCAGTGGCCTGTCTAAATACAAACTTACCCAAGCCTCTGAAACCATAATCTCAGTGCTGGAACCAGCAGCTCCTGTCAGAAAAGAATTATCCATACCTAGACGCTCTTTTTGAAACAACCCTGAAAATAACTAAATGATCTGCTCAAAAGCAGCAATCCAAATTTACACGTTTATGCCAGATGAAAACAGCTTTCACTGAGACTAGAACTAGACCAATGACCTCAGACAGACAAAATTAGGCATAACTGGAATTTCTAATATCATCATTTATAACAGAATCTATTATTAGAGTTGTCATCTGAAAATGCCAGCAGCAATGGATAATTAAGTCTGAAAACCTTATAAAAACTTGTCACAATTAACAAAGTAATAAGAACTTCAAGTAAGGGCTCTAGACACACCCAAACTATCTGGATTTATTTTTTATGGATTTAGTTTCAAAAATAAATCCAAAAGCCCTGAATTTTGAAAGTTAAAATCTCAGCATTGAGTCCTTTTCTCTGATTTTGAATGAATTTATCAGTCTTTGCTAGCTCCCTGAAAACACTACATTTTTGGTTTAAAAATTTACAACTCTTAGACTCATTAAAAATATTGGCTTTCCGGCATACTACCAGAAAGAAAAAACAACACAAGTGAAAGATGTACATTTTCAGAATAGCATTTCTGTTCCCTCTGTTTCCCTTACTTCTAAACATCTTCCTTGATGGGCACATGCAGAATAATAATTGAAAATCCACAGCCCATTTTTATGTAGCCCTCCTTTGCACTATGCTTTTGAGATCAGAATATTTTTATTAATGTATACCATTTCTTATAACAACTCTCATTTTATTAATTTACTAGATGACTACTGAAAGGATATGAACCTTTCCAACTTGTTAAATAGATTTTTGTTAAAAGCCAGCAATAGAAGTATAGCCACAGAATAAGTTTGAGGTAGGAAAAAAGCAGTGATTTCATTCTTCTGTAACATATTTATGTGTATTTGTACATAATAACCTGCATGCAAATACTGGACCTACTTATATTCTTTTTTTTCTGTTTAGGAAAAAAAAAGTTTACATTTTCCCACTAATTGGATTAATAGGTTCACATTACTAAATCTGCTGTCAGCAGTGCATTACTATCATAGAGCAGCAACTTCAGAGACCTATGAAAGCCTGTTGTGAATAATTGGGGGGTTTTTTTTTTTTCCATTTAAAAGCACAAAGAAATCCATTTTTCCAACTTAATGCCAGATGAAAGTAAAAATCTCTACTACAGTCTCCTTCAAAGTTTCTTTTGCAGTGTTTTTGACAAGTAGAAATAATTGCTGAGAATAATTTATTCAGGGGTTTGTGTCTTTGTTCTTTGTAACTTCCCTATCACCAAATTACAATTACAGTTTGAACTAGTAAGTCTTCCATGGAGCATTTTATGAACACTTAAGCAACTGATTATGTGTCACATGAAATTTCCTCTTAAAGTCCTGGGGCACATCGTCTCAATCATATGCCATTGTTCCCGTCTTCTGACCCGATGACTTCACTTCACAGCACTCTGTTTTAATTCATTATAATTATTTCAAATTTTATTTCTTGCTCTAGCAATTCTCATACAAGAATCTGCAATATACAGATTCTGCATAGAATAGACAATTTTACACTTGCCCAGGTGCTCATGATCTGTGAATGCCAGAGAGGCAGAAATAGACTGTCTTGCTTTCAGCTCAATGAACACTTCATGACACATTTTTATGCTGTTGATCAGCCATATTTCTGCATTTACTGTCATGGGGTTTGTTCTTTAAGGAGCTGAGTGTAGTCACAACATTTCAAAGCTGTATTCTGTTTCAAATCAGAAAAAAAAAATTTAAAAGTTTTAAGGATGAGAAAATCTAAAGAACAGCAACATGAAGTTGCCAACATTTCATTCTGCAAGAGAGCTAAATCTCTGTAACTTTAACAAAATTAAGTTGGTGCATTTTGGTTCACAAATCCAGGCTGGGTGCAGATCAGTGACAGTTCTTTTCAGTATGGTCCTTGTGAAACTGAACAGTTTTTCGCCCTACCTGTCTGCCTGGGATAGGTAATTCTTTTCACCATAGCATGGGAGTAGTTTTCTCCAGCCAGACTGTATACCAAGGCACATGAAACTCACAATTAACATGTCATAGGCATCATGATAGAAGGCACAGCCCATCAGGGAACTCAGCCACCAGACAGAATCAGGATGTTGGAAAAAAGTGCAACTGGTATCTCTACTCATTAAAAACATTCAACTAAATTACATAGTCCATTTTGGATCAAATAAAGTAAAAACATCCATTTTTAATTCTATTAACTAAAATCAAAAATATGAGTGAAGATTTGCCCTACTAAATATCTCCGTTTTGGAGGAATTATTTTTTATCTGAGAAATCTTTCCAGGAAGGAAAGGGGAAAAAAAAAAAAAAAAAAAAAAAAAAGAGGTCTACTTAGTTCTATTCCTTTATTTCTCATTTAATCTACTCACTGTTTTGTTTACATTCCACTATGGGATTTCTCATGATTGTCTTTTGTTTCCTCTGAATTTTTCTCTGTGCTCTTCATCCCAGCAATTTGAACATTTTTCTAATGCTAATGTTTTCAAAATACCTTAATGACAAAATCTCATCACATGTAATCTGGGGTTATACTTCTAAGAATATTTTCTAACATACCTGTCATAAGAACTTCTGCATTTTCATACAACATCTGTTTGAGAATAATGTGGGGTTTTCTTTCCCACCAATGCTGCCAGTGCTTGAAGCCAGGCTTCCTTTCATTGATTCCACACATGGTCTTCACTATCTCCTTTTCAATTTATCTCACATTGATGTAAATTTAATTTTGAGGCTGCTAGTATTAGCAGCACAAAGAACTCTGTACTCCATAAACATTATCATCTAAATAGACAATGCAAACCACAGGGGGGGGGGGAAAAGTCTGAAGAAATTGAGTGAACTGACTGAATTTTTGCATTATCGGCTTATTGCTTTTCTTCCCCATACTCTTGTAGATTGCAAAATCTTTATGGCACATTTTACTAAAACTTTTTGAGATCCTGGATGGGGAATGGAAAGACTAGAATTTATTGGTGCTCTTCAAACCTAATAGAAACTCTAAAAAAATATCACTATGATTAACTATTGTAATTATATGTTTATTGCTCAATCCTCAAATCTTCTGGGGCATGAAATTAAACAATTTTGTAGTATCTATGCCTTTTCAATGTCTTGGAAGGCATCACAGAAGACCCTCATGCAAGCACTCCATACTTCTGTTGTCTGCAGATAAAAGTGGGTAGAGTGAAATCAACAGAGGACAAGAACAGCAGCAGTGAATAAGAAAAAGCAGTATGAAAAGCAACTAACTGCACTGTCCCCAAGGCACTCATCTTGCAATTCAAAACTACTTTAGCAACAGCTTCACTGTATCCAAACCACAGTGCCAGTTTAGAGAACACTTTCTGCCTCCCCTGCACCCAAACCTCAATGTACAGCCCAGCCCCAACACAGGCAGTTCAAGTGTAGAGAGAACCTTTTAAGACTCACTAGGAAGATTAAACAGGAGAGCTAGGAAGAAAGCAAATGTGAAACTATCTATGAGAAAGGAGTACATCTATCTGGAAACAGAAAGTAATACAAAGCTGAATTTCTCTAATACCTTTTCCAGTAGAGAAAGGTACAAAGGATAAAGCTGCTCAGAAGCAGTGTGAGAATGAACTGGAGGGAAAGATAAGTTGGTGATCCAATTGTGATGAGGGAATGGAGATCTTTTTCATGGAAACCCCACACTGCACAAGCATTGCTTTGCAGTAGCTAGAACTTTGTGTACTGCTTAACACTATATTAACAATTTAACATCAGATTCTTGTGCCTTCACAAACTTTTATTCACAACACTCAGTTAAACAACTGACCATACTATCTCATTACCCAAAATCTGTCCCCTAGCTGCCTTCCTGGCTCTTGTAATGAGAACACAAGAGTTAACAGCCTCAAAAAGCAATGCTTACCATATTACCCACTTTGATTCAGCAGCCTGGAGCCATGTATTTTACTGCTAATAAAATAATATCACATTGTGTGATTTTGAAGTGGACAAACACAATCTGAAGTGAACAAACACTAATTGCAAAGATTTGGTTCATTAAAAAATCACAGCTTTTCAGCTCGAGTCAGTACTCACCACCATAAACAAGGTCACACTATTTCCAAAAGTTTTAGCACCATCTCATACAGCTCATATATCTAGTCTGAGGGCAATCATTTTAACTTTTCCCCATGTTGACTTTCTCTTTCTGAAACCCACTGAAAGACTTCCTAAACAAATATCTGACTTTAATCCTAACAAACCATATGTTAGACCCTAAGGGTAGTTGAAGACAACAGCAGAGCTGCCTGAAAAGTTACTAGATACTATAATCTGCACAGCTGGGTTGCTGAAACCTGCAGATCATGCTAATTAAAGAGGAAAAGGGAAGAGGTTGAGAAAGAAAATCTGAGTAAATCTACTACTAACAAATTTTCGGGTTGAACATCCTAGAGTTTCCTAACTAGAGAGAAGTTAAGGTAAAATAAATAGAAACAATCCATTTTTACAACTACATTTAAAGGATTTTTTTTTTTCCCCAAAGTTATTTTTGACTTTTGATAAACTGCCAAGCAATCCTTATGGAGCCAAGCCAGAGTTTGTGCAACAGTCCAGAGTCTTATTTTGAGGATTTTAAATCAAGGCCTAAGCTCCCTGGTAGCCCTCCCTACAAACAAGAGTTTCACCCAACAGAAAATGTTTCAGTAGTGTCAAGACCCACTCCTATACTTGCACAGGGTAGTGACAACACGGTTAACACGCATATCTTTACTTAGATTTCCTTACCATGAAATCAAGAAGGCTGCTTTGATACATTAGTGTTTATAAAGGGTGGAAGGATATTTATGAACATGTCCAATAGATCTGTATCTAAAGGTTAGCATATTTGTTTCACATTTCAACCTTTTTACTTTGAACTTAACATTTTTACTTCATAGGGTTAAGGCTTCAGAGATTTGATTCTAGAATACTAAGTGTGGAGCTGCATAACCTCAGACTGGAAGATATATCCAAAAAAATACAATTGTGTCAACCTTCCTGGCAAGCAGCATAGGCCAGGCAGAATCTTTCCCTCTCACCTTCCTAAATATGAAGGCAGTGCTACCAGTCACTCAGACAGTTCTTCCTTCCAGCATTACCAGCCTTTAACCAGTAATCTCACACAAACTCTCAGAACACACAGCTTCTATAAAAACATGGCCTGTTACCCTGTACACTCAAGTAATTTTTATAGTGTTCTCCATGCCTCAGGTTATTAAATACACCACAGCCTTCAACAAGTTGTCTTATGGCCAAATTATCCTGAAGTAAGCCTTAACTGTACTTACAGTAAAACCACAAAAATATTAATAGTTATTTCATCTGTATATAAAAAAAATAGACTAAGGTATAGTAATAAGCTATGAGTGACAGGTTAAAAAAATAAAATAAAAAGCCATACTTTCTCTAGTTTCAGCCTACCTACTGTCTATGGTTGCATGCATTAGCAAAGTTCCTTTGTTGATGGAACATGTTCAAGGTCTCCAGATGAGCTGACCCAATTTCATCATTATTCCTGAAAGGTTCTCACTTCCCCCCCACTCTAAAAACTAATAGTGCATCTCCCTTTCCCCTAGCTAAAACAGGTATGTCTCACTTTCTTGGAGGTGGAAGCATTGAGACCTTGTGCCCTCCCCTTCACACAACCAATTCATTTAAAATTCAAAAATTCATGTAAAAAAATCTTGTGTTGTGTCATCATTTTGTGATTCACTGTACATCTTTCCATGTAATGTACCTCCAGGAACTGAACTCATATTTTACTATCTATACATTAGGAAAACAACTTAATATCTAATTGGGATACATGTTCTTAGGTTATAACCATTGTCCTGTCTGAGAGCAGGCACAACAGTAACCAACCACTTCAAAATGACAGTATTTTGGGGGGGTTTGCATCTCAATTTCTCTCCAGTAATAGTCCTTTCCTTCAAACATGATCACATACATATAAACATTATCAGCCATGTACAGGCACTCACAAGGCCAGGTCTTGCACAATCATGTAAAAAGCCCTTGAGATAAATGGATGCAACCAAAAATTACATCATAGATTTCATGCATTTCCAAAGAAATTTTTTCACCATATGCCAAGAAGCACAGCTAATTCCTCCATCATTAATTTAGTACTTGGATATAGCTACTCCTATCAGAATTAATTCTTTTATTGCTGAGATCTCTGCACTACAATGTAGTCTGCAGTAGAGAAACACCCTTGGCCTGAAATACACCTATCGAATCTGGTAAGGTTTAGGGAAGTAAAAAAATTGTGCTACTTAACTCAGTGGACAGGATATCTCATTTCTAGATTAGATTTCAGCAGAAGATCACTGTGTTCTTGTCTGACATCATGTTATCTCTCAGCACTTAAGGGGTTTATGGGCGCTTTTTTTGAGGTTTTTTTTCTTAGTTTGAAGGAGGTGAATTGGTGTTTTCTTCTGGATTTTTCTGTTGTTGTTGGGTTATTTTTTCTGCAAGAATTGGTCACCGGTTGCTTAAGCATTCAATTCTGCATTATTTTTGTTCTTACCTTTATTTGAAAAGCCTAACTGTGAATTTAAGAGTCTCATCAGTTCAGCTTTGAAAGACAAAAATACAAAAAAAGGATAATAATCTTCAGCCAGCAAGGGGTTGACTACAGGGAAGATACAAAAAAGTATATCTGAAACAAATTTTAAAGGTGAACCACAAAAGTTAAAGATAAAACAAACAAAAGAATTCCTATGAATCAGAAGATTACTTTAGGAAAGAATGATTTCAGATGTTTGAATGTTGCTTATGGTTTAAGACATTTTGGGTAGGCAGTCCAGCAGAAGATTGCACCATTAGAAGCTACACAAAAATGTTAAGAAGCACAGGACACAGTGTATTTTCAAATGAATTAATGAAAACAACCTTGTCTCTAAAGAGATTTGAGGAACCTCACATATATTTTGAGTGAGAAGTGATACCTTCAGACCAGGGTGTAGAAGTTAATCTAAATCCCTTTGATGGAGCAGGAAAGGCTTCCTGTGGCTTCAGTGAGCTTTAAATCATGATCAGAAGCCAATAGTCATAGAATCATAGAAATGTCTAGATTGGAAAAGACCTGTATGATCACCTAGTCCAATCATCAACCTAACACTACCAAGTCTACCCCTTAAACCATATCTCTAAGCACTCCATCTAATTGGCTCGAACGCCTCCAGGGATGGGGACTCCACCACTGCCCTGGACAACCCATTCCAACGCCTGAAAACCCGCTCAGCAAAGAAGTTCTTCTTAACATCCAAGCAAAACCTCCCCTGGCACAGCTTGAATCCATTTCCCCTTGTTCTGTTGTCTGTTGCTGGGTTAACAGGCCTACTCTCACCTCTCTGTAACCTCCCTTCAGGTAGCCGTAGAGAGCAATAAGGTCTCCCCTGAGCCTCCTTTTCTCCAGGCTAAACAACCCCAGCTCCCTCAGCCCCTGCTCCTAAAACATGTGCTCAAGGCCCTTCACCAGTTTTGTTGCTCTTCTTTGGACACACTCCAGTGCCTCAATTTGCTTCATGTGGTGAGGGGCCCAAAACTGAACACAGTACTTGAGGTGCAGCCTCACCAGTGCCAAATACAGGGGGAGGACCACTTCCCTGGACCTAGTGGAAACACTATTCCTAATACAGGCTAGGATGCCATTGGCCTTCTATGGCTACCTGGGCACACTGCTGTCTGATATTCAGATGGGTGCCAATCAACACCCCCAGGTCCCTCTCTGATAAGCAGCTCTCCAGCCACTCTTTCCTGAGTCTGTAGCATTGCCAGGGGTCATTGTGGCCAAAGTGTAAAACCTGACACTTGGCCTTATTAAACTTCATACAGTCATCCTCAGCCCATCAATCTAGTCTTTCTAAATCTCTCTGCAGAGCCTGTCTACCCTCTAGCAGATCAACACTTCCACCCAGTTTAGTGTCATTTGCAAACTTACCATGGGTACACTCAATCCTCTCATCCAGGTCATCAATAAAGATGTAGAACAGGATCAGTCCCAGCACAGAGCCTTGGAGAATACCATTTGTGACTGACGGCCATCTGGAATTAACTCCATTAACTACTGCTCTCTGGGACCAGTCTTCTAGCCAGTTTTTTCACCCAGCAAAGAGTATGCCCATCCAGGATACAAGCAGCCAGTTTCTCAAGAAGAATGGTGTGGGATACGATGTCAAAGGCCTTACTAAAGTCCAGATAGACAACATCGACAGCCTTCCCCTCATCCAGTAAGCCAATGACCATGTTGTAGAAGGAGATCAGGTTAGTCAAACAGTACCTGACCTTCATAAAGCCATGTTGACTGGACCTGATCATCCAGTTGTGTTGCACATGCTATGTGATGATACTCGGGATGATCTGCTCCATGAGCTTTCCTGGCACCAAAGTCAAACTTACAGGCCTGTAGTTTCCCGGATCCTTCCAACCCTTCTTGTAGATGAGTGTCACATTGGCTAGATTCCAGTCTGTTGGGAGCTCCACAGTCAGACAGGACTGCTAAAAAATGATGGAAAGTGGTTGGTGAGCACCTCCACCAGCAATCTCAGAATTCTTGGGTGGAGTCCATCTGGTCCCATAGGCTTGTGAAAATCTATGTGGTATAGCAGGTCAGCAACCATCTCTTCCTGGATTGCAGGGGGATTACTCTGTTCACAGTCTTGGTCTTCAAGCCCAGAGGGACAGATTCTCAAAGCAGAACTGCTCCTACTACTAAAGACTGAAGCAAAGGCAGTGTTAAGCACTTCTGCCTCTTACATATCCTTGGTCACTAAGTTTCCTCTTGCATCTAGTAGAGTGGGGAGGCTCTCCCTGGTCCTCATTTTACTATTAACATATTTATAAAAAGATTTCTTGTTGTCTTTAACCACAGAAGCTAGATTAATTTCTAGCTGGGCTTTTGACTTTCTAATCTTGTCCCTGCATAGCCTTACAATGTCTCTGTAGTCATCATGTGTGGCCTGTCCCATCTTCCAAAGGCAATAGACTCTCCTTTTTTCCCTGAGCTGCAGACAGAGTTCCCTGTTCAGCCAGGCTGGTATTTTCTGCCACCAGATTGACTTGCAGCACAAGGACACAACTTCCTCCTGTGCCTTTAAGATTTCCTTCTTAAAGAGTGTCCAGCTGTCCTGGACTCCTATGCCCTTCAGGATTCTTTCCCAAGGGACTCCATCAAGCAGTCTTCTAAACAAGTCAAAGTCTGCCCTTCGGAAGTCCAAGGTGGCAGTTCTGCTGCCCCCCGTCCCTGCTTCATGAAGAATAGAGAACTCATCATAACGCGATCGCTGTACCCCAGTCAGCCTCCAACTGTCACATCGCCCACCACTCCTCCTCTGTTTACAAAAAAGAGATCTAGCAGGGCACCCCCCTGGTAGATTCACTCACCAGCTGTGTAAAAAAAAATTACCCTTGGCACACTCTAGTAACCTCCTGGACTGTTCCCTCCCTGTTGTGTTATATTTCCAGCAGACATCTGGGAAGTTGAAGTCCCCCACAAGAACAAGGGCAAGCGAATGCAATACTTCTCCCTGCTTGAGCTGCTTGAAGAATGTTTCATCAACCTCTCTGTCCTGAGTGGGTGGTCTGTAACAGACCCCCACCACAACATCAGCTCTGTTGGCCATCCCTCTGATTTTGAGCCATAGACACTCATCATCATAATTAAGTTCTGAACATTTGTAACAGTCTCTTCCATACAGGACCATCCCTCCACCTCTCCTACCATGTCTATGTCTCCTGAAGAGCTTGTAGCCATTGATAGTGGTACTCCAGTCATGGGAGGCATCCCACAGTGTCTCTGTGATAGCTACTATATTGTAGCTTTCCTGGTGCATCATGGCTTCTAGTTCCTCTTGCTTGTTGCCCATGCTACTTGTGTTCACATAAACACACCCCAAATGGGCTAATGTTCCCAAGACTTTTTTATGGGTGGAAGCCTTCAGTTTTCCATTTGCAATAGCACCGAGACTGTTGTCCACAGACTTCAGAAGTTCGTATGTTTCAAGAAGAATGCTAGCAGCTTTTTGAACCATTGTGATTACTTTCCTTGTGAGTCTAACTAACGTGTTTCTGTTTGCCATTATTGTTTTTCCGCTCATCAAAATATTGCCATCATTTGGGAGAAAGAAGGCAAGGGACAATACTACTGCTGAAGCAGAGGATCTCAGAGTTTTCTTTCCTTTGGGGTTTTTTTTTGGTGGTTTTTTTTTGTTTGTTTGGTTTTTGTTTTTTGGTTTTTTGTTTGATTTTTGATAGAGGTACCTGTGAATCTCTCAAACTCATACCCTTGGCAAGGAAAAATCTTTCATCCTCATCATAAATGAATAGAAAAGGTGCAGTTTTGCACAGCAATCTCATTAACCCATACCCTAGTCCATACCACTAAAATTCAGCCCAACTATGCCTCTGATATATGGAACCAGGAACTGTATATGCAATCCAGCATTTGGATGCTTGGTTAAATTTTGGGGTACCGAGTACAAAAGAGGAATGGAAAAATTGGAGGGAGCTCAGTAGAGAGTACCAGGATGGTCAGGACTGGAGCATTTCACCTCTGAATAGAAGCCAAGGAAGCTAGGCTTGCGCGCCCCAGAGAAGAGAAGGATTGGAGGAGTCCTTAGCAGCAGTCCCCAGTAACTATCAGGAGGGTATCAAGATGACAGAACTAGGCAAATCTATGAGTCTATGATCCTATAATTCTGTCTTTGGACTGTCATCTTTAACCAGTTTCTCCTGACCACATTTCCTTTTCTGTAACAGGAGGTAGCCATTACTTTCAAGCTACAATTCTTTCTATTTTATGACCACTTACACTCTGCTAACTTAATTTACTTTTACAGAACACCATGTTACTATAGCAATGCAGTAGTAAAGTATTTCATAGAATGGCTTAGGCTGGAAGGGACCTTAGACATCATCTAATCCAACCTCCCACCATGGGCAGGGATGCCTCTCAACTAGACTAGGTTGCTCCAGGCCTCAACTGAAAAATGATTCATGAATAGTCTTATCCAAAATAGCATCAGTAAAAAAAAAAAAAAAAACCAAAACTGAAAGTACTGTATTTTGAAAGAAATTTGAATGCTTACCTTTCCTGATCTAAACACAGATACGCTAACAGTCAAAACAACATTGAAGTCATTGTAAATTAAAGCAGAATGCTAGTTGATAGAATTGTAATAGAAGGAACCTAAATGCAAAAACCTAAGGCAAAACAACCAAGTTAAATGACATTCCTTCAAACAATAAACAGATTCCAGCTATAACAATATCCTCTTGGGAAAGGCAATTTTCAGTGGTATTCCACCTTGAGGGAAACTGTCAGTATTTCCCTTACTTGGTTACTAACCAGTAATTTGCCATTGGGAAGACAGAGCCCACTAACCCAAGCCAGTAATTTGTCACAGAACACCACAGACATTCTTACTAAATGTCAGCATGTAGTCCATTGATTTCATTATTTCTGGAAGGGAGTCCTCACCAGGAGAAGAAAAAATCCATTACCTGGCACTGAGCAATTCCCAATAGTGCCATCTTGAAGTCAATCCAGGTTTTCTCACTCTCAGCAATTGTAAAGTGTCACTTTCCTCCAAATTACTCATGATTGACTTTAGTCAATAGTGGATTCTAAGAATATGTCATTATAAGGTCATTCTTCTGCAAATGGATGCAATCTGAAGAGAAACCCTCTTGTGAACCAATCTTTTATCACCTTTGTGCCCCAGAAAAATTCCTATTAATGACAAAGATGGCATTATCAGAAATGGTCTATATGGAAAAACAAATTACAAGAAATTACAGGGATTGGGATTTCCTGTCATTTTTCTGAAATAAGTATCACATTGCCCTTCTCTGTGGCAATCCTTTTTAAGTGAGACCAGGTCATCACAGATGATTCAGTGCTTGAATCTGGAATATTTAAATAAAATCATTAAAAAGACCCTTGTCTTTACTAATATTTAGCCTAAATATTTATATGATTGTGCACATGAGGCTAAGCAATCCTATCTCTTTTCAGGATTGGAGTCATAATGAGGATGCTCACATTAAAAAAAATATTCCTTTGAATGTAATTAACTTGCAAAATATTACAAAGCCCAGGAATAAAGCATAATTATGAAACTCATCTTCCTCAATTAGATCCAAACAGAAAATAAACAAATTCTTAAAAACAAAATATAATCATTGCACTCATCTTCTCACTTTGGAATAATACTTCCACCTCTATTGACAAATTGATCCTGAACGGAAATACAAATTAATGAGAAATTACTTAAAATAACATCACCAAAGCTATTTTCCTAGTATTTTGTTCAGATGCATTATGATTCTGTTCACACACAAAATTTTGAAAAAAAAGTTTGATTCTCAGATTGCTTATTTATTATTTTCATAGCTCACACATATAACCCTGAGTGGTAAACACACTAATTAAATGTTTGCACCACTACGTGCACAACGAGAACCTAACGAATGTTATTTCTGTGTAGGACATTGATACCCAAAACATAAAGTTTTATAATTGATTAGTAGAATCACATTGTATATACCATCATAGTACTCAATTTTCTTCTGTTCTTTGACCACATGATTACTTGAAACTGAAGACCTTGTTGCCCAGTGTAAGTCTACTCATTATACCTAAATATTCAGCTTTAGTATGTGTAATGCTATTGTTTTAATGCACTGTAGAATGAGATCAAACAATCCACTCGCAGTGCAGTGTGTTCAAGCTGTCAGTAAACCCACAGTAAATTAGACAAGGTCATGCATCAGTACTTAAGTGGAACATTTCTCACCTTTTTTTTTTTCCCCCTGAAACATCCTACTCTCTTTTTGCTAAAATTTACATTTCCTGACTCCTGTGCTGTTCTTGTGAGTGTTGAAATATTGAGGAGCCAAATCTGAAACTCATGAAGTATTATGTAGCTCAGCTGTTGTTCAGAGCAAGGAGACATGCTGGGTTTGCCTGTCCCCCTGATAAACACTAATTGCAGAATGGTAAGGGTTGGAAGGGACCTCTAAAGATCATCTAGTCCAATCCCCTGCCAGAGCAGGAACACCTAGAGCAGGTCACACGGGAATGCGCCTGGGCGGGTTTTAAATGTCTCCAGAGAAGGAGACTCTAAGAGGCCCTCATCAGCAGTGATTCAAACCAATGTCCCAGAAAAAAGATTAGAAGCCTCAATTTTTGTTTTAGGTCACTAGGCAATCTTAGTAACAGCAAATACTATTCATACTGACCCTAGCTCTTCAGCAGTGACCTGAACAACACTGTTCAGTGGAAGGCATTGCTGAAGCTCTGAAGGAAGCTGCATCTAATTCAGGCTAAGTTAAAGTCAATTAAAATCACTTTGCAACGTGCCAGATCTTACGGCAAAGAGTCTTCCAGGATATCCGGGTCCTTCATACATCTCATTAGCTGCATTTAGATCCTCTGTGCATGCTTTTCTGCTTGCTCTAGCTGCAGCACCAAGTAATTTTTGTCTGCAAACACTGTTTATATGAAATGATGGTGAGAGGAGCTACCAGCCTCAGATATCCCCTCCACAAGTGAGAAGTCCCAGCATCACCTCAGACCAAACATGAAAAAGCTGATAAAGGGAGCCATAATTCCCTGTGAGGGGACAAAGAAAGGCCTCCAGCACATAAACCCTCCCCAGCAGTCAGGTCAGCAACAGTCTGAGATCACAAAGCACAACACATAGCTCAAAATGGACACTAAATCTGGGCCAATTTTACTTTCTGCAGACAAGCATCTGGCTTCTCAGAGATGTCTGTCTCCTGTTAAAAATGGTTTTTCAAAAATTAAAGTGCTGAGCTACACAAAACCTTTATGTTACATGTGGAAAATGTACTTGGTTTTTTTTCCATAAAGTTGAAGTCTTAAGACTACATTTTACAGCTCTGCAACAAGAAAAGTTTGGGAGATTTTCACTCTGAACTCCTTGTGCCATAGAGCCACTTATTTTTTTAATATTTAACTAACTGGATTTGAGTGATTTTCAAACAGAACAAGTAAAATCATGTTAGCTGAAATCAACAGGTGATGTCTTCAATGAGTGGATAGTTTGCAGCGTACATTTCTATACCTAAATGAAGTTTCTGTTTAGTAAATGAAGAGAGATCTTAAATCCTAAACATATTTAATTAAAAGAAGGTAATTATTGTAATGCTATATTTGAACAGACAATACAGTTGCAGCAATTATCTGTAATTATGCAGCTCCAATCACAGAATAATAGAGGCTTCAATGTCACTAAGCACAGTAAGGATAATTACTCTTTCCATTATTCTGATGGGCACATAATTAGCAACTTTAGAAAAAAACATTCATGGGGATGTAATAGCCACACTTTAACTACACACTGATTGACAATGATCAAGGTATTCGGTGCAAAAAAAGGAAAAGTAGCATCCTCAGTTGGTTCCAATCCATCTGAATTGTCATGTACTTCTCACCAAAATAGTATTTATTTCATGGTTACAATGACGTTTGAATAAAATCCTATGCTTATTCAACAGGACCTTAAAATAGTAATATTTAACAGCACAACTGAAAAAGTCTTAGATAAAAACCTCTCCTATAACAAAGGATATCCAGATCCAAAACACCAGTGAAGCCATGGATTCATTTGAACCTATAACTAGTTCTTAAATACATCCTTGGTCTGAAAAGAAGATTTGAGCCAAAGATAAGAGTTTCTTTAAACATGAAACTGAAATTCAGACAGGAAAGAGCAGAAACTGGTGACAGTACTAAGGGACTGTACTCCGGGGGTAACATAACTCCTCCTTACAAATTTCTGTATTCACTCTCTCCAGATTGTCAGTTTTTCTGTGGTTCACCTTCAGTATCACACAGCAACTGTGGCCTTGCAAGAATTAGTACATCTAAGATCTAGACATCACCTTATGCTTCAGTCTGTTCCAATGGGCAGCACTAGGCATTACTTATTTGAGAATGAGCCTTTACTTCTGCTGGCAAGGAGGCATGCTGTGTCATGGCCACACCAAAAAGAACAGTCACGTTCAACCAGCTGGACATAATGATACCAACCCAGAGATGCCAAGCAAGGCTAACATTTCAGTGCCCATCACCTGTGTTCACACTACCAAAAACTGCTTAGATCCCCTGCTTCCTACCCAATGGGAATGACTGAGAGGTCCCCCCTTCACACACTCTTCCCAGTCACTTGTGACCACTGCAATGCCCCAGATGACTCCCATATTGGCTCCCTCTTATTTTACGCATGTGACTCATCTAAACCAGGGAGCAAAGTTACCCTAGGTTTTCTGCTCAGAGAAAGGGAAGTATCGCCATGTGAGGTCTGGTGGACTAAAATACCCATTGGAAGGGTGTCCCACTTGACTGGCTCCTGTGCCTAAACTGTCAGAAGCAGCTGTGTGCTTGAAGCCAGATGGATGAGTCCAGGACTATGAGAAGAGTCCAGGCCTAAGAGAGCAACAACCTTCCCCTCTCTGCTTTCCATTCTTTGCAAGGGTGGCCTAGACAGCAACTATATGCAACACAGAAAATACATTGCGGGGGAGGGGAAGGTACTACTTTTATACAGTTAGAGTCACAAGACCTGAAAAGATTAATGCTCCATTTTGTAGAAGAAGATTTTAGAAGCCTCTTTCCATGTTTTCCCTCGCTATTTAGATTTTAAAAATTCAAGGAAACAACTGCTGAGACTTTCTCCTAGGTGAATGGCCTTGCCTCTGCAATATGTATTCAGACTTGACAAATACCCTGTGCTGATGGCAAGGTTCAAATGACAAACTTGCCCCAGCCATGGTCCTCTGACTGCAGGCTGTATCTGCGTCATGTATGTGCAACCCAAGTCTACTGCTTCTCCCTCCATTTTGGAGGCCATCAGCCAGCTAAAGCAGGTAAGCCTAAATTTTGATCTGATGGCCAGGAAGGTGCCCAGGTACATCCAGAGACTCAAGGAACATGTTTCAGCTTCCTGCTTTGTAGAGCCTCATGGAAAGGCATAATCCCTGCCAGCAGCTTGTTCTTGCCAGCACCTGCTCTCTCAGACATCTGATGTGCCCTCACCACAAGATCTTCATACATGACATCTCGTGAGCTGGTAGGGAAGAAGGCTAGGAGGAATCAGGATTTTAAACCAAAGCAAATCCTTACCATTAAGTGCTACCATTGTTACAGAGTAAAACATACTAATCTTATCTTTTAATGAATTTCAGACATTTTTGAACTAAAATGTAGAAGCAAACCAAAATTCATGCACTTGTCCCTCACAACTCAATCGACCACCTCTTCACTAATAGTAAAAAGAGCACCTACGCATTTTGTCCATTGGACCAATGCTTCTTCAGCAATGCAAGACGAAGGGAAAAACACTTTCTACATTCATTCAAGGCGCTCCCCTAGCAAATGCTTGATCAGTCATTGAGCCTATATAAAGGGCTCTAGCTTAATCAAGACTACTGACTCTTATGGTGATTTAGACAGCATGGGGAGGACCAAAGTCTCCCAAAGAGACAGTCTGCAGCCATGCTGGGTAAAAATATCCTCAGTATGTTCAGAAACAAAATAGTAGTGAAGGATGTTGTCACAACAACTCTATTGATACACATTCCTCACTGGTATGTTAGTACTTACCTAACACTTCCACCCCACAATCCCTCCCAAAAAAAAAACCAAAAAAAAAAAACCAAAAAAAAAAACCCCAAAAACAAAAAAAACCCAAACAAACAAACAAAAAAAAACCACCAAAACCAAAAAAAACAGTCCATGTTATTGCAGTGCTCCATTTTTCTTCTTTTTAGTTTCTGTGACTTTTGTACTTAATTCAGTTCTGAACTTCGAACATTTTTGCTTTTCAAGCAGCCTCTACTTAAGTCTCTTGTTATTTGTCATAATTTTCATAATATTGACTAGCTTTGTATTTACAGAAGTTATGACTCATATATATTCCACTGCATTACATAGATGGCTTTCAATATCAACACGGTCTTCACCCTTCTCTGCGCCTCTGGGTATGTAATGTACGTACCATTTGGGGTTAAAACAAACAAACAAAACAAACACACACACACACACACAAAAACCAACCAACCAAACAAACACACACACACACACACCACGGACCAAAAGCACCAATGCATTTGTATTCCCCCACTCTGTAAACTGCTCGAAACCCTGCCAAAGAAAAATGCAGCAACAGAGAGCCCTAGAGGCCCTGTCCTGCATTGCACTCCCACATACATAAGTACTTTCAGATGTGCAAAACGCATGACCTTCCTTTTCTGGACATCTGATGCACGGAAAGCTTACAAAACACTTCAGATATAAGTTGCAATTATATGATATCCATCACTGTTCAGTTACTAGATGCAGGTTCGCTCTGAAAACAAATGAGGCACAAGTGTGTTTTGCTCACTATTTTTTTGGCAAAGTAGATGGTAATGTTTGATGACTGTAGAGGGCTCTGTGTTGCATTGTTCATTCCTATTCCACAAACAACAAACCTGATTCAATACGTATAAAGTGAGAGCAATGTGGTATCATTACAGTAAATTCTGGACCAGCTCTGTAGTCTTCTAATTTTCCTAAAGTTTTAGGAAATCACTAAACCCACTACTTTTTCAGTCCAGATGAGGAGCATCTGGTTGCAGCAAAAATCTGCTTCAGATTTTTATGTTTTAAATGGTTATCAGAAATAACCTTTTTTAAGAATTCTCAAAGCCATTATTATATATAACACAAACATCAGCAGGTACCACTGAAATTTATCTTTCCAAAGTACTGTTGAGCCCTCTTGCAGAAAGTAGGTAGGTGAAGAGCTTGTTGAAGGAGCAAGTAGCACACCATGCTCCAAGGATGAGAACCACTCTACTCTGTGCCTGGCCATCAACCACAACTATTCCACAGAGCACATCCAGAGTAAGTGCTAAAACCCTCATCACCCTTCTCCTGTTACCCAAGATCAGAGGTTGAACTTGCTGTACCAGGTCTGTTTCATGGGGACTTTTTTATCCAAGGTCCTAAAGTTGTGTGATGACTTCTGAATAAGAGCTTGCCTTTCTAATCGGAGAAATCCCTGAGCAGGTGTATCCCAGCTCAGTGACTGCTCCAGGCACTGCACCATCCCAGTATCTCTGGGAGCCTGTTTTCAAACTGCTCCTGACAGAAGAGTGCTGCAGACACGTCTGCTAGCTCCCAGGACCATGCTTCCTTGAAAGAATCAGGATGTCTCAGGCACTGCTGCAATGAAGAGCTACACCAAAGGGCAAGGGCTTAATTACAGAATACTGAGTTGTTCAGTGCCCAGAGACACAAAAGTGTTTAAATCCACCCATGCCTACAATGTCTTCTCTGGGCTGCTCAAATCACATTCTTCCACAAAAACTTAGATAGGAGACCCACAGAGATCTTTTCTGTGGTGGACAAATGGTTCGTTCCTCATTTTTACCATACAGAAGGGCATATTTCTTAATGTCTGCCATTTATTGAACTTTTTTTTAAAAATGCATTCAATTCCATGGCAAAACAAAACTACATTCACAGCCTTCAGGAGAAATAAAACCATAAGGATCTCATAAGGAAGTGCAATGAAAGCAAGAACATTTGTTTCCTGATACACTTACAGACAGGGATGATGTGTTGGGGAGAAGAGACCGAAGGACAAAATTCTGACCATCCTCAAATCTATACTGGTTGTGGTATCACACCAATATAAACTGTCAGATTCTCTTCCTCTCTAACTCATATATGTGCATATTAAATTATTTTTATAACCATAATAACCTTCTTAGCTACATTCTATTTTAAATACATCAATATAAGTACAGTACAAAAAACAAATCAGCAAGAGAAGTGTGCAGTTTGTTAGAGAATTATTTGACTGTTATTGATTACATCAAGCCATACACAGATGCGGGGGAGTGGAAAACCAGTTTACAGCCATCTCAGCTGATGGACCAAATAAAGCATCATGTTTCTGCAACATTTCCCTTGCTTGTGGCAATTGCAAAACAGATACTTGTCTTTACATTTTCTCTCCTGAACCCTCAGCTGCTATAACAGGGTAGTTTGCTGGGATTGTCCTCTGTTGCCAGTCTCCTTCTACTCATGATGAGTTCTGTTCTTAAGAGGTATGTAGATTTTCTCCCTCCCCAGCTTTAACAATCCCTTCTCTTCAAAGCCTCTCTTCTTCACTCTTCCCTCCACAATGGCTAGTGGCAGTCTCCTTCAGAAATCACATCTTTCTTTCAAACTTTTCCTGCATTTCTTTCTAGTGGCAGCTCTGATTTCTATCCCCAAAATTCACAAAATATGGGTCGGACTCTAAAATAAATACCATGAAACACCAACTACACAAAGCTTAAAAATAACAGCTGTAGTTTAGGGATGTTTCCTGCTTGTTCTCAAGACACGTGCATGGTGCTTATCCCACTGCAACCCTCACACCTTTCAGTGACTATAGAGATCTTGACTGCTGCTGTGGTACATACCCCCAGTGGAAGTCCCCGTGCGGAAATCAGAACCTTGGGGGTTGATACAGCACCTATGTATAGTAACAGAGAGTCCTGATGCCATGAAGCACTCACAGGGCTTGCCCATCATTAGATGAGAACAGCTTTGAACTGGATATGACTCAAACTGGTGATCGACCCACAAAAGACTCCATAGCTTGCTCCACAGGAGCTAAAGCAGAGCATTGCAACTGACATTCCAGTGACCCACCATCCGTTGCCGGGCCCCACAGGGACAGAGGGGGAACAGGTGTTCTGACATTGTGTGTGTAAATCTTCCCAGCATTTGAAGGCTTCCTGCAATTGTCAGTACTGTACCTCACAAGCTACCCTAGCTGTTTCTACAAAGGAAGAGGAGACTGTTCTGATCCAAAAAGCAATGCTGCTGGCCCATGGTCAGTTATGGGTTTGAATGAAGAAGCACCCTAACTCATCTATTATGCATTCTACCATGCTAATGAGGTTGGACAACCTCGTGTCCATATATACAAACAAGGTACACATTGTATGGGTTAAACAGTCCCAAGTTTTTCATGCTGAAACACCTAGGTGGAAAAAAAAAAAAAAAAAAAAAAAAAAAAAACCACAACCACCCCAAAACCCACACACACAACAACAAAAAAAAAACCACAACACCCTCCAGCAAATGAACTTGAAAAAAGGTCAATAATGGTCAGCTTGAAAGATATAAGGAGTACTTAAAAATATAACCAAAAAATGTGGATGCCTTCTCAACATACAAGCACCAGAAAATGATTCACATAAGTCTAATCACAGGCAAAACAGCTTGTATATATGTAGTTATAAATAAAATAAAAACACACACACACACAAAAAAAAAAAAAAAAAAAAAGGAAAAGGGAAATTTTGAAAAGACCAGGACTTAATTCAGTCTGATGTATTTACATATTTGGGGAAATATCCCTTACAAAAACATGACTCTATAGTCATAGCCAAAATTAATGCAGAGAAATGGCTGGATATATATATATGATACTCTTAAGGAAAAGTAACTTATTTCCAGTAACTGAAGTTGTACTTTTCATTCTGAAATGAAGGGAAAATCCAAGTATTCAGATATTCAATAATCACAGCAAGCAGTATCATGGCCAAACAGAAAAAGAACATAGTTTTTTTGCTGAAGATGTGCCAAGAGGAAATAAACAGCTTTCTGGATAAGTAATAATCAACAGCAAACTGCAATGCCATTACATTTTAGAAAGGACAGAGTGGAACTTGTGAAAAGATTAGAACAAAAAAATAAAGCAAGCTATAAAAAGCCCAGATACCTGACAGAAGAATGAGAAAAGGACATGGCCCAGTGTTCTGCAAAAATGATTCAAATAAATCTGACTTTGGCGGAAAGGAAAGAGAAAAATATGCAGTAAAATCCAGTTATTTTTCTTTGCTATTTCATTTGACAGCAATATCATCTAAGGTCATCTCTCATATAAACTTAGCCTAAATAGAAACATTTTGCTTCTGCTTACATTCGGATTGGACAGTAAAGTCATTATAGCTTGTT
Organism: Megaceryle maxima; assembly: GCA_024605025.1. Classification (NCBI taxonomy): domain Eukaryota; kingdom Metazoa; phylum Chordata; class Aves; order Coraciiformes; family Cerylidae; genus Megaceryle; species Megaceryle maxima. The sequence goes on from JANHGN010010743.1 coordinate 162,269, forward strand.
CATATGGTGTTCTTTATCTTGCATGGTTCCTCACAAAGTAAAGCAATACATTTTCTAATTGGAAAAAAACCCCACCTTTTATAATACCAATGAGTGTTATAGGTAGTGAAGACAGTTTTACTGGCTCATAAAAATTGAAATAGGAAGACAACCACAAAAACTCCATGAAACTATGCCAATGAGCTCATACTATTTACAAGAATACAAAACTCTCATGATATTCACTCCAAATCATCATCTCTATCTCCTACTATACCATATTTTTCGCAAGGTTATAAGCAATGTTTCTACCTCTCAAAACCGCTAGGCTCCCATAACATACTGCCAGTCAGCTTTGTTAAAAAATAAAAGTCTTTACAACTTTGACTATTTTTTAAAAGTTTCCATTAGTCTGAAAATAAAAATCACAAAGTAAGGTGCTTTTACAGGCTGCACAAAAGGAGTTTTCACGTATATAATGGTGTGTGTGTATATATCCATAGAATTAATTTGAAAACAGTTTCTTCCTGAAAAAAAAGGAGAAACACCCTAAAATTTTTCAAGATGTAGGTGCTATCTGGTTTTGGATTTACAACATCATTTACCTGTGTTACAAAATATATTAATGTTAGAAAGATCTTGGAGCAATCACCCTAAAAGTTTGACTGCAGGTATAAAATACTGAATCTGATCATTTCTATGATGTATTTAGGAAATTGAGCCCTACACCTTCTTATATGGTGCACTTTCTTTTTTTCTCAGACATTCACAATGCCACAAATAATGCCAATAACATTCATGCCTCAGTTTCATACAATGTATGTTGTCATGATCTTTATCACATTAAGAGGAGGAATGAACCTCCTCATCTCTGGCAAAATGTTCTTTAACCTAAAATTCAGATTAAAGTGTTAGCACTCAATAATAAAGTACCACCATTAGAATGCAAACAAGTCTAGGTAATTGCTGTAACAGTAAGTAGGGTAAGATTGTATTTAATGTCCCCCTTCATTACAAACCCATTTGGCATCCATTCTAATTGCCAACCTTTTCTCAGAGAATGTGTGTCATAGGGTGTCATATGTGCCCTGTACGTGCATAGCACTTCTATTGTAATTCAACATTAATTATATTTCACATTGATGTACTGCATAATACTGCAATATGAAATGCTCACATTTTGTAAATGAGAAAATTAAGCTCACTTTTGTCTGTTTTAATCCCATTTTACCCTTATTAGACTTCAGTACCAGAACTTGCCTCTTTTTCTGTTGTATTATGAAATCCGCAAACACAAGCGCAGCTCTTTCACAGCGAAGAGAAAAAACTTTGCTCTCGTCTTTCAAAAAACAACCACCAACCCAATTTTCGTTACTTCCATACCATTTCAATATATCTTCCTGCTTTTGAAGTCTTACTGTGATCATGAATACAAGTAGGCAGAAAAGATAGAGAATTAGATGCCAGTAATCATAGACATAAAAATAATAAACATCTATGACAGCAGACTACCGGTGAATGATTTTAAGAAATATGTCACTTCATGTATATGCTGACCTCTTCACAGTTAGTGTGACATTTGCTCAGAGATGTCTAGTGTTTATTTTCCCATAGCTGAGTTGATCACAGCAACAAAGGATAAAAGAAAAAGACCCAAAAAAAGAGGAGTCATAGTTTTTTGATCTTTTATTGAGTCACAGATAGCTATCCTTGCTAAAGCGAACATGACTGGTATAGAATAAGGAAATTAAAAAGGGAATAGTACAGTGGAAGATACTCATATTTGTGGAGAAAAAAAAAATTAAAATATCAGGACAGTTTTCCAAGTTCTTCTGATGTCCCATGACTACATTATTACATAGAGAGGACTCTCACCTGTCTTCCATATGCAGGAACTTGTGTCAGTTAACCTAATTTCACCAGAACAAGGTCATCTAGCCCAAGCCCCCTGTAGTAAGCAGGGACATCCTCAACTAGATCAAGTTGGTTGGAGCCTCATCAAGTCTGACCTTAAACATCTCCAGGGATGGAGAATCCACCACCTCCGTGGGCACCTGTTCCCATGTTCCCTGATAGTAAACACCTTCTTCCTAATGTCCAATCTAAATTTACCCTTCTCTAGTTTAAAACCATTGCCCCTCATCCTATTGATGCATGCCCTTGTAAACACACACACACACAACTTTCCAGTACCCTTCAGTTACTGGAAGGCCTCCATAAGATCTCCCCAGAACCTTCTATTCTCCAGGCTGAACAACTCCAACTCTCTCAGCCTGTCTTCCTAGGAGAGATGTTCCAGCCCTCTTTTGTGGCCCTCCTCTGGACCCACTCCATTAGGTAGGTCTATGTCCTCCTTGTGTTGAGGGCTCCAGAGCTGAACACACTACTCCAGGTGAGGTCTCACCAAAGCAGAGTAGAATGGCAGAATCTCTCAGGCTGCTGGCCACACTTCTTTTGATGCAGCCCAGCATGCAATTGGCTTTTTGGTCTGCAAGCATGCATTGTTGGCTCATGTCCAGCTTCTCATCCACCAGAACCCCCAAGTCCGTTTCCATAGCACTGCTTTCTATCACATCATCCCCAAGCCTGTACTGATAATGAGGATTGTTCCAACTCAGGTGCAGGAACCTGAACTTGGTCTCCTTGAACCTCATGAGGTTCACCTGGACCCACTTCTCCAGCTTGTCCAGATCCCTTTGGTATATCAACCACAATAATAATACAGCAGAGACAGTAAAAGGAAGAAAAAGAAAGAATGAAAGGGAAGATAACAGTCAGATTGAAGCTTAAGACAGAACTGTATGTACCTCATTTACTTCTGTTTTTCAAGCAAGGCAAGAGGCCCATACAGTAAGTTCCTCCAGAGCTAGACATGAGAAGCTATGTCCTAAATTGAAAAACCACAGCTGCCTAGCCCAAAGTAATGCCTTCATAAACCATGGTTTTAATCAGTAGCAATTCAACCATGTCAGAGAAGTAGCAAGGAAGATATTCCTGGTTTTTCTATACACACAACAGTGTACTGTATCCTGAAAGGTTCAACCAGGGCCACAAAAATGGGACCAAACTGGCAGTGTCTCTGGGGAAAACACTTATAACAGATACTGCATAACAGCTGTTTAAAAACATTTTCTGAAGGTAGTCAAACTGTAGTAAGAGAGACAAAAAAAAAAGAAATCTTAGAAAGTATTAAAAATTAAAGTTGAACCTTGAAGTTCCCACACAAAAAATGGATTAGTAGGTGCTTGTAGTTGCCAGGGCACTTTCAAAGAGAATAGTCTACAGGTTCTCCGTAAACATTTACTGCATCCAGGAAACATTATAAATAGACTGAAGTGAATAATATTTTTAATACTATAAATAAGCTTTCAGTAAAATTCCTAACAATTTTCCTGCAGTTAAGTTTCACCATTCCTGGACATGCTGATGTTATCATACACTTAAATATAAGGCTTCAGTACAAGAGGCATGCTTCTGCAACTTTATCATATATTTGTAAAAGTTTTGTGTTGAATTATTATATTTTTATTGTGATTGTATGTACATTAAGTATTTCTAACAGGCATTGCAAGGCTTCAGAACAGGCACAGTGCTTTCATTCTTTATCCAATACTTCAGCATTACCTGGATAACCTTCAAGCCAGGTATCTCTGCACTTCAGAATTTTGCAGTCCTGAGGTTGAAACTTAGCAAAAAAAAAAAAAAAAAAATTATCGACAGCCTTTATTCAGTAAGCCATGCACACAGCAAAAAGTTGTTATACAGGGATCTGTCACTGCATCTACAAAGATTTCTTTAATATTTTCCCTTTACAGTGAGAATTTCTTATGCCATTTCAGAAACCACGACCTGTGTCCTGGACATGTGCCAAGCTTCCCTACTGCAGCAACCTACCCGTATACGATGTATGTACAGACTCAAAGTATCCTGTAAAGGTCTAATGAGTCTCCTCTTCACTGCTCTGAGCCAAAATCAGAAGATGTAGTAGCAAATCTCTTTACTTCAGCCAAAAGTCATACGTAAATTAATAATACAAAAGACCAATACTACATGGAGACAGTACCTTTGAAAGCTTATCTTCACAGCAAGAGTGTTAGAAAAAAATGTTCTTTGTCAGAGTAGGATACTCATCTGGGATATTGCAAAGGGATACAGTGACATCCTATAAGCCCATTTAAAACATACTTGACAGTTCAGTTGGGTTTAACACAGATGCTATTGTTAAGTTAGCTAAAAATGAAAAAAATAACAAATAGCAGGTCGTCTCCTATAGCAGCTTACACTCCTTAGTCATTTTGCATGTAATCAAACTAGTCTTGTCAAAATTTGTCACTGAGAATTTGCTGTAAAAAATTCTGGTTATGCTAATCTTTGTCCTCTATTATCCTTAATAGCCGTTTCAGAGGTGCTGCCCTAGGGAGCTGCACAAGTCCTGACATTTAAAAATCAGGCATTTGACATTTGGAATTACTTAGAAGTACCCTAACAACAGTGCAAAATAAAGGTTGTGTATATGTGGGTGTGAATGCATGCAAGGGCATAGTTTTTCTCTGAGATACCTCTACATTCCTTAGTGCATAGCCTTTTTTCTGAGCCACAATGTTTGGTACTTGAAGTCCACTAACAGCAAGTTCATATTCAAGATTTAACCTGTGTCAGTGAAAGAAGGCTACTGAAATGCTAATTTCATCAAGGTTACACTATCTGTTGGCTGCTCAACTTCATCTGGTACACATACTAATATGTGAAAGTCCACATTGTAATACAGTCCACTGGAACATCTCTGGGACCTTGCAAAGCCTGTTTAGACAAGGTATTAGTTCACTAGAAACTGGTCAGTTCTGGACTTCTGTTCTTTTTAGCACATGTCAAAAAATCAGTTTTTAATACAGTTCAAGTCTTGCAGTGGTTTACAAGACAGAAAGGCACAGTTATGCTCATTGTATAGATCAGAAATTCAAGCCTCAGATATACACAATCTGTACAGTATCACCAAGATCAACACCAGAATGGGAGAGAACTTGCTCTCTCTATTCTAACCAGTGTGATAGCCAATGAATTATCTTGCTACCCTTGAGTTTCTCCAAGATTTACCATTGTCACTGCTTAATATCCCAGTTTAAAACATTTATTTTAAATGTATTTTATCAAAGTAAATAATATTAACATGAAATTGAAATAGTTTGGGGTTTTTTTGAGGACAGAAAGAACAATACACTAATTATTACTTAACAATGCTTTCCTGACAGAAGGCAGAGAGAACTGTCTAATTTCATAATTAGGCTGCTCTTACCAGAAACTCACCAATTAATATTTCTCTTCCTTGCATAACTTTAAGATTCTTATAACAGACAACAGAATTAGCACAAGGTCTCTAAATGGAATGACAATTTATGCTGACAGTCAGGTGCTGAGTTATTCTTGTTTCTCAGTTTAAAAAAAAAAAAGGAAACTACTAGAATGGCAATAACAACTTCATATTACATGAGATAAAGTTAATTATTATGCTTACATTTGCTCTTCAGAGCAAAGACCATAACGTTTCCTGGTTTTAAGTGACAGTTACTTTAGACCAATATTATGTCATTGCCTATTATCCCCACATTAGGCAACAAATACCACTATCACATTTTTGTCTCTCTACTGTGCTCTGAGATCCAAAGCAACTACAGAAAAGAAGGTCACATGTAGTACCTGTCAAGGCCTAGGGATGGGCTGGCCACTAGACAAATGACAGATTCTTTCTATTAACATGTCTCCCTTCTCAAAGGGGAGTAGGAAAGGAATAAAGGAGAGAGACTTAGGGATTGGGAAAAAAACCAAAAAAAACCAAAACAAACAAAAAACCCAACAAAAAAAAAAACCAAAAAAAAACCAACAACAAAAAAAAAACCACGCTAAAGCAGCTTTAATGAAAATGAAAAATAATAATTAAAT
>JANHGN010010744.1:0-16170 GCA_024605025.1 Megaceryle maxima
TGAGGAACAATTTCTTCCCCTCCTGCAGGGTTGTCCAGGGCTGGCCCAGGCTGCCCAGGGCAGGGGTGGAGTCCCCGTGATCCTGGGAGGGGTTTCCCAGCCCCCCGTGGAGCTGTGGTGAGGGCTGTGGGTCAGTAGTGCCCTGCCAGTGCTGGGAGAACGGTTAGACTCCATGATCCTAAAGGTCTTTTCCAGCAATAACCACCCTATGAATGTAGCCTCCTCCCTGCAGAAATAAGGCCAGAGTTAAACTGCCCTCTGAAGGGGGTCTAAGCTAAATTTCTTGTGGGAAGGTGAATGAGAAGCATGGTCAGGAAACAATTTTTCTTGATAATGTGTTTTGATTATGTCTGTGATGAAGGCTGTTGGGTGAATTGTTGCTTGGTTATTTGAGCCCACCCCACAAATAAAATAGATTCTCTCTAGAGGGCAAATGTTGGCATTTTTTTCAGAAATTCTATTTCCCTCAAAGTCCCTCTTGATGCCACTGTGGGGACAGATCACTACTTCCAGTGTGGTTTGTGTTTTGTGTCTAGAGAACCCAGTGTAGCTGGATGCTGCCTGCCACACGGGCTCCTCCCAGGTCAGGCACTGCTGGCTTACGCTGAGTCTTTAGGAGGTCGTTGGGGTGTTGGAAGAATCAACTGCTCTTGGACCCTGTATTTTCCAGTACTGACCAACCGTGACCTACAGCTCGGTCACGATGAGACGGAGCTCGAGCATCGCGGGAAGCAGTGGCCGCCAGTCTATGATGGCACTGAGAGTGCAGGACAGCAACAAGATGGGGCTTCAAACCCCGCAGATGTAAGTGCTGCTGATTGTCCTGCTGTGAGCAGGCCACAAACTAACTCTGAAGAGATTGACTTTTGTGTGTGAGTAGCAACTGGAAGAAAACCTGGCAGCTGTGAGAACAAAAGTCCTGGCAGACAAGGGCATTTGCCCATAAGTGCTTCAGTTCTTTTAATAATGTTCTTTAATCTGTCTGTATAGCGGTGATACATCTTGAAGTGTAATGTTCTCTCTTACGTGCCTCTGAGGAGGCTGGCTGCGGGTGTGGATGAAAGGTGCTCTTGCAAGGCTTCTGGCAGCAGCAGTGTCGATAATGGACACTGAAATCCGTTGCCTTCTCGGAGCTGCTGTTGTGCTGGAGGTGCTTGGGCACCTCCCTGTCTGCGGGGGTAGAGATTCTGATTTTTATTTTCACATGAACAAAGGTGAAGTGGTGCAAATAGTCACTTGCCTCCCTCTCCCCACCCTCAGGAAGGACAGAGGTACGTTCGGGAAGCCGAGTCTGAGCAAACCGACACCTGGAACGTCGGAGAGGAAAGTCAGCTTTTTTGGGAAGAGGTATTGATGGCTTTAGATCTCTGTGCTGTGAAGTAAACCCCTAACAGTTCCTTTTTGGTTTGCTGTGGTTCTCCTGACAGATTCACAAGGCCAGCAGGCCGTGGGGTCACCTTCCCCTACCCTGATCACCGAGCAATAACCCTGTGCAGCAGGAATTGCTCTGAGAGCTGCTCTTCCTCTTGGCAATGATAACCACAGACCTTAAGAGCTCCTGAACACGCTGGCCTATTTACAGACGACTGATACCTCCAGGGCACTCTGCCTTAGCTTCTTCTCCTCTCTAAGATGCAAACTTCCCCGAATTCTGTAACCTTTCGGCTCAGTTTGTGGCTTTCTGTGCTCTGATGTCTTGCTGGCATCTCCTGTCATAGGCCCCTGCTGTTGCAGGGGTCTATCCCTTTTAAATATTCATGAAGTATTTTAGTCTTTATTTTCAATCACCTGCATCACTTTTTCTTCACCTTTGGGGTATTTTTCTGCCCTGTAAAACTTTATTTCTTCCTGTATAAAATGTTAATCTGGGAGGCAGTAGCAGCTCTGGTGTAGGTGTGTGTCATGGCTTCCAGATGATGACATTTTTCCAGTCATCCTAAATAAAAGGAAAACTTTCAGGCATCCCTTTGCAACAAGCACAAAAAACCCCACAACCCATTAAGCAGCAACAGTAGTCACCTAAACAAAGAGTTCTCTGTACGTGTCATCCCAAGACCTGTGGTTATTTGCTGTTGTCAGAACGAGTGGGGCTGGAGGTTCCCGCAACAGTCAGTACGGTGTGTTCGGGACGGAGAAGATCAAGGATCCCCGGCCCCTTCACGACAAGGCCTTCATCCAACAATGCATCAAGCAGCTTTGTGAGGTAACCTGTCCGCTCTCTCTAGGCATCATTTGGCACGAAAGATACTCATTGCAATACTTGTATTTCATGGCTTCAACCTGAGGTTTTATTTAGTACCTAAGAGGTGGTGTTTGTGTTTCCCAGTTTCTGACGGAGAATGGTTACGCCCACAATGTTTCCATGAAGTCTCTACAGTCTCCATCTGTAAAGGACTTCTTAAAAATCTTCACTTTCATCTATGGATTTCTCTGCCCGTCTTACGAACTGCCTGACTCCAAATTTGAAGAGGAAATCCCCAGAGTTTTTAAAGAGCTTGGGTAAGAATATTGTTGTTAGTCTGTGTTGCTAAATAGACGTGATACAGCTGGAAATTGAAAAGTGTAGAACTGGGCAGGGTGGCTGGGGCAGTGGGTGGGATTCTGTACTCGGGTGGCACTGAAGCTGCAGTGCTGTGATCTTGTTTAGCTCTTGAGTTTACTCTCTGATTCTCAGGCACTGCTCCCCAGTTTACAGTTGAACTTGCAGAACTGTAGGTAGCTCTCGGAAGCTTGCTTTGTAATGTAAAGTCTAAACACTTACCTTCCTTTGTATTAAACTTTGAGAGACAGACACTTGCTTTTTTTATAGACTCTTCTGGTTCATTCTGTTAAAATCCAATAGCTAAAAACCAATTTCAAAATGTTGGATCCAGTTTGCTTAGTCAAATAACATTTACTGTAATTTCTTTCTGCTCTCAAAGCAGGGGGTGGAAATAACAGAAATGACCTCTGAGGTGAAAAAGATGCTGAGTAGCTGGGTGTGTTATTTCAGGAGGCTTTACTCTGCTGTGCTGAGTGTAATACTGGATAAAAAGCCTGATGTTGAGCACTCTTTTGTCTGTTGCCTTTTGAGAGTTTGAAAATGGACCCAAATAATTTTTTTTACTTCTCAGGCTGAATAGCTCAGAAGTACCTTCCTTTTTTTTTGAACTGTCAGTTTATTGGTAGCTTCCAATGTTCTTAAAATAACTGGGCAGCTGTCAGTCTAAAGATGGGATAAAAACTGCACCTCTGTCTTCTTGATGTGTAAAAGATTTTGAGAGCGCATCTGTAATTTGCAGTATTGCCTTTGTGCGTTCTTTATTTATAACCAATGCTCGTACTTTGCCATGCAGCTGTTGTCAAGTTCTTCCCTGTAACTGCACGACGTGAAGCTGGCTGTCAGCTGCTTCTCTGTTTTCAAAGTTCCTTTGACCCAAGAGCCTTACCCTCTGAGATCAGGACTCCTGCAGATGGTTTTGTTTTGGTGTGTTAGGAAACCCCTCTGGCTTGCACATCCAGTTTTGCAGTCTGAATGTCATCCATCGGACTGTTCCTCCCTCCTTTGTGTTTGTTGCCTTTCCTTGGAGGCCTTTGTCTCATCATGAGGCACCTTGTTCTCCCAGAGCTCCCTCTCCTTCTTAGTACTGCAGTGCCCATCTCTCCTCCCATAGTAGCTTCAGGAGCAGACAGATGGATTTGGGTGCTGCCAGGGCAACGTGTGAAGCTGGACAGGAAGGGGCTAAGAAGTGTGTGAGGGAACAGTTTACACATCTTAATTCTTAATCTTTGGATGTGCAAAAAAAAGTCCATTTCTTCAATAGCTGGCTGCTCAAGGGAGGGGATTGTCTGTGAACAACAAACTGAGAACCCCGTGGTAATTTTGCTAAGCGCTGCGAGACCCCGCTTGCCTCCTGTGCCGTACCCAGTAACGCACAATCCATTCAGTTCTTTCTTCTGTGCCTTGATCTACGTGTACAAATGGGCTGCTTTGTTTTCATGGCCATTTAGCTGCAGCTATTAAAACTGTCTTTCCTTTTCACCCTGTAGGTACCCCTTTCCTCTGTCGAAGAGCTCCATGTACACAGTGGGAGCTCCGCACACGTGGCCGCAGATCGTGGCAGCTTTGATGTGGTTAATTGAGTGTGTCAAGGTAGCATTTGTCTCCTTTAAGCCAAATATTTCTGCTTTTCAGGCTGGACTGTTAGTTTCAATAGGGGTCTCTTAAAAAAAAAAAAAAAAAAAAACCAAAAAAAACCAACTTTGGTTTACCTTTTTCTTTACACAAATGTCAATGTTCTTCCCTGCCAGCTGGGAACTGGCCCTTAGCCTTGCTTTTGGAGACTTTTAAATCAAGTTTTGAATGTTATGATATTTTTAAGTGTGTGTGAGGATACATTTGTCTACGAGAAACCAGGGAAAAAGGACAACTTACACATAGATGAAAATGGGATTAGTTAACAGGTATAATCCTGTATCTTCAGTGCCATCTTCTCCTAAATTTGAAGTCTAAGGAGGGAATTTTCAATAGCAATTATTCAAGTATCCTCTTGTTGTACAGGGTGGGGGAGATTGTTTGGGTGGGTTTTTTGTTTGTTTTAATAGTGGTAACATCCTTGCTGCCAGCTGAGGTCTGAACGAGACGTGGAACATGTGACAGAATTTCACCCCTGCTGAATGGGGCACTGTAAAAAAAAAAACAAAAAAAAGCAAAAAAAAACCAAACAAACAAACAAAAAAACCCCACAATCCTTTGTGCTGAAAAGACACATTTGGCTTAGCAAAGCGATTTGGCAGCACTGGCTGTCCAGTTAATGCCTCTGCATCTCTGCTTTTAGTCAACCAAGCCCAGGCTCATTGCCCTGGTGTGATGAAATCCTAACCCAGTGTTACTCTGCTGCTTATCATAAACATGAAACGAATCTGGAAAGGACCAGGGAGGGATCTTCACACTTGCTTATTGTACACTTGTGCCTTTCAGCTGTACTCTGCCATGAGGGAAAATGCACCGTCCTTTGATGATGGACAGAGCTGGGGAGGGGAGACAGATGATGGAATTGTACATAATAAGGTACCTTAAAAAGTAAATGATTATCAAAATCATTCAACTGAGTTTTGCTGTATGCTGTACCAACACAGTTTCAATATGACCCAGTAACTTTAACTGTCATTATGTTTTCTGCCCAGTTCTCATAGTGGCAGAGCTCTCTAGGAAGTCTAGTAGCATGTCAAAAGCCTGGGTGGGCCTGGTGGTTGGTCTCCTGGCAAAGGCTGGACGTTAAACTGAGACGCCTTTCTCTCTGCGTTGCAAGAAAGGGAGCTGTCCTGCTCTTTGCTTATCGTCTTAGGAGGGTCTTGGGTGTGTTTCTCTTCCTTCTAAGGTTAACAGCAGTACAGTGTAAAGATGGTGACTTCATTATAAATTTGGTGGCTCTATTCAGTTACCATTTAAAAATTGGTCATAATGCTTTACTTCCAAGGCACAGAAAAGGGTGGCAATGTAATTCAGGCACATAAAAATCCAGCAGCTTGCTTTCTTCCCAGTTTATCATAGATTGTTAGTACTATTCAGACTTCACTCAGTGTTAGCTCACAGCAGGTGTTTGGAAGGGACTGTAGGATGTGCCAGAACATTTAATTAGAAAAGTTTTTGAAATCAAATCAGAATTTTGGGCTCAGGTTACAATCCTGACAGTCGGCAAGTGAAAATGCTTTTTAACCTCTGCTTATCTGCAGACACCTATGCAGGTATGGCAAAACAAAACTCACACTGCTGGTGTCATTGCTTCTGCAGGATCTGTATTTTCAAGTCCCCAGTAAATTATTTTTGTGTAACCTTTCTTTAATTCTAGATCAGCTCTCTGAGAGCTGCACATCCAAAGCACAGTGAAGAGGTCTGCTCAACAGACCTGCTGTGTCCGTAAAGCAGCCTGAGAGGATCATGTGCCTCAAGAATGAATTCTGAAATGTTACACCTACTCTCCCTCTTTGGTATCCCAGAAAATTGAATCAAATATTTCCAGACCTTTCTTATTGTGAATTCCAGATGCCTCCTGCCTGGATATAATCTGTAGATATTTGATGCTTAAAGGAAGGAAAAAAGGCTCACGTTTACAAAGTGGTGAAAGATATCTTTGACTGTTTAATTCCATTGCTTGGGTGGATTTAGACTATACAGATATTTTCGAGCCCTCTGAATCGTTGGAATGAAAACTTCTTAAATTATTTTCAGCTCTTCATGGACTACTCCGTGAAGTGCTACGAGCTCTTCATGAAAGGGAGAGACACGTTTGAAGAACTGGATGCAGAAGTGCAATCAAAATTGAGTGAGTTGTGGTGTTTTCCAAGTGTTGTGTTACTGGTTTCTCCTCTCCTAGCATCAGTTTTATGAAGTTTACAAGCAAAACGGATCTGAGTAAGGGGACCTGAAATTCCCAAGCACCTCTCAAGTTACTTTGACTCAATTCACTTCTTTGTACACATTGTTAGTAGTACAGAGCGAGGGGTCATGCTCTGCTGTCAGCTGTGCCCCTGTAACCCCACTGTTTGCAGTGCCCTGGTGACAAGAAGAGCAGTGTGCGGGTGTCTGAACACAAACCATCCATGCAGGCAGTTCTTGGTTCTGTCTGACAAGGTTAACAGTTAAACTCAGAAATGTATTGCCAGGGGATGCACAATTGAGTAAGAAAGTTCAGCTTCTAAGAGCTCTGGAAACAGTCTGCTTGAATTAAAGGGGTTTTTGATGGGTTTGTTGGTTGTTTTCTGGTTTGAGTTTTTGGTTTGTTGTGTTTTGTGGGGTTTTTTGTTTTGTTTGGTTTGCTTTTTTATGTTTTAGTTTAAAAGAATTGTCCTGGTGATAGTTATTACTGTGCTGTGCTAAAGCACAGATACTCAGGGTATTTGATGAGATTCAGCGAGACTAATTACCACCCCTTCTTTTCTCTTTTCCTTCTCTTCTCTTCTCTCTTTTTTTTTTTTTTTTTTTTTTTTTCCCCCCCCCCCCCTTCCCAGAGGACTTATTTAATATAGATGAATTCCAGATAGAAGGTTTAGCAGCTGACAACAAAAGGCTTCAGGAAGAGATTGCAAGACTAGAAAAAGAAAAGGAAAGTGAGCCGGTTAGTGAATGGTCTCTGCTTCTTTACATGTGGGAGTGGCTTTCTACTACTGACCATTACTGTCATCATTAAACAAAGACACTGAGGATACATTGCAACAAATGGACAGTTATTTTCCATGCTCTGTGAGATTTTAATTAGGCCAGGTTGTTACAGACTCTCTACCACTATAGTACAAAGCATTTACTGGGGAGGCTTCTGTCACTATTTGCTCGATAAGGGGCAGCTCTTTTCAGGTAATGAGATCTTCCATTGACTGAAATATTAATATAATACTTGAACCCCTTTTTTTTGCTGAACTTCAGCGTTTAGTTTTCCAGAAGTGTTGGTATGAGAACCCCTCAGGGGATGAGAGCAGGGGATTCAGTGGTAACGGTCTATTTTAGGGGAAGTGTTTTATATGAGAAGATGAATTCTGCTTTAAATACATCCTGAGTTTAAAAATGGTTCAGTGGCTGTGCAGCTGGCATGTGGAGACTCCCGCTCGCTGTGCAAATGTGCTGCTGGTATTGCCCATTCCCTTGCCTGTAGGTTTACCTGCCCTTTGTGTATTCCTGCAGGTAATTCACAACTGTAGTAAGAACTTAATGCAATGCCTATGGCAAATCAAAGGCTAAAGACTGAAATGCAAGATTTAGGGCACAAACCATCTTCTCGGCCATTTTTGTAATTAAAGATGCTTAACTTGATTCATCTGTCAGAGATAAAAATTGATTAATGTTCTTTTCATTCCATATTTATACTATTGAAGGTGACCCATTCCTCTGTCTTGCCTGCAAAGCAAGATCATTATTTTCACCTAGTAATAACAGTGGTTGTTCTTTCCATCCATTCACTAGGACCGTCGAGTATCACTGCGAAACGTGAAATCGTCTCTTCAAGCAGACGTCCAGAAATACCAGGCGTATTTGGCCAATCTGGAATCTCATATAAGCATCCTGGATCAGAAGCTGGAGGGTGTTAACGAGGAAGTTGAGGCAGTGGGTAAGGCGACCTCGGTCACCAGCAGGATAGTGAAGATAGAACCAGGTTTAAAATAATTGTGATTCCTGGCTTCAGGACAGAGTGAGATACCTTAGTGTGTGATGATGCTACAAAGACTCTTCCCAAAATAGATCACTAATAACAAGTTGGGGTTTTTTTGGCTGATAGTTGTTTGTAAAGTGATGAAATGCAGATGTTACACACACACAAAAAAATGCAGAGATTACGTTTAACTGCATAGGCTGGTGTTTTACATTCATTTGACAAATGTTTTGTGAACCTAGAAATGGAAGTAGAAGCAATGAAGCAGGAAAATGCCCGCCTCCAGCACATCTTTGATAACCAGAAGTACTCTGTTGCGGACATCGAGAGAATAAATCATGAAAGAAATGAGCTGCAACAAACCATCAACAAGCTGACTAAGGAAGTGGAAGCAGAAGAACACCAGCTGTGGAACGAAGAGCTAAAATATGCAAGGAATAAAGAGGCGGTATGTGGAGCCCTACTGCACTGGGAGGTGGCCATCAGCTTTCAAGCCAAAACTTGGACTAGTGCTAACTTCTTTCATAAATAACAGGAGCATAGCTATGTCTTAACAGGCCCAAGTGACAAGAATGGCTTCTCTTTAAAATCTCTCTGAAAAATTCTGCTTCCCCCCACTAGTTCTGTTTGGACCATAATGGAAATATATTCTTTCCATTAGTTTTTTTTTCTGCATCATAAGGGACATAGATAGAATCTGCACTGCACTGCTGTCAGCTTTGGCTGTCACAGCATCAGGGGCTTGAAACTGCTTTGGTAACATGAGCAGTTTCAGGCAAGTGTTTAAAGTTTCCTAGCAAGGAAGTAACTCAAAACTAGTGCTTTGAGTCAGTAGCTCTCTGTGCTTAGGGACAGATTGATCCCTTAAGTGGAAGATGTAATAGGTTTTAAGGGCCAAATTCAATTCCTTCAAACAGAACAAAAAGATGTGGTCTTGTGAGTGGCGGGGTTTAACACCTTCTGCTTTGCTAGATGGGGAACTAAAACAGAAAGAAGGAAAAGAAACGAAAACCCCACATTTGAAATGTTTTGCATTTGGGTTATGCTTTATCGAGCACTTGGTATTACCTCAAGTCCCTCATACTGCCCAAGCCTGAAAAAATACTGCTGCTGTTTGGTGTTGCCACATAGATGGCTGTTGTTAATTAGGACAGGGTGTTTAATGCATCTTGTCTAGCTGTGAGCTGGGGTTAGTTTGGCGCTGGGATGCGTGGCTCTGTGGCATTTCCCCTCGGAGCCAGTGAGAGCAGGCCTATCCGTGTGATGCCTGGTCGTGGGTTTAGTTATTTGCATGATTTCCAACAGTGCTTTTCCTTCTCTGTGGACTAAGCCTTGAGGCAGGACAAAATAAGGCAGGTGAGTAGGGAAACCACCAGTGAAACCATTCAGTCTCCCATAGACACTGAGAGACCTGGCAGAGCAAATGCTGGAAGACTCACAAGCCAGCACTTAATCCAGACTGTGGGACTGTCACAACATACAGATATGACATGGGATCCCCCGTGCTTGTGCAGAGCAACGCAGAAACGTGGCTGGAGTACTACCTAAATGCTTTTTGCAAAGCTTTTCACTTGTATTACTTCTGTGACTTTTCTCTCTCTCTCTTTTTCTCTTCCCTCCCCTGGACAGATTGAAATGCAACTGGCAGAGTATCATAAACTGGCTCGAAAGCTGAAATTAATTCCAGTAAGTGCTGAGAATTCCAAAGGTCATGACTTCATGATTCAGTTTAATCCGGAGGCAGGACCAAATTGCCTAGTCAAGTACAGGACTCAGATCAAGGTAAGCAGCGTCACCACGGAAAAATTGTGGCAACATGCAAGAAAAAAGTGTTTCTTTGGAAATGTTTCTGTTTCTCAACCTCTCCATGAAATTTGGTTGGAAGTATGATACTTGTGATGAGTTGCCATAACTGCATCGTGGTGTAGGAAAGAAATTTGGTGTTGGAGCAGCCTAAATAAAAACTGAAAGGAGAGAGAGATGGTGAGAGTTTGAACTCCGCTGTACCCCCAGCACGACTTGCATTGGCCAAATCCTATACGTGTGTTACAGGCTCCCCTTATGGAGATCATAAACCAGACTGAGGAAGAGATTCGGAAAGCTACTCAACGGAAGATGTCTTTGGAAGACACTCTGGAGCAGGTGTGTGGGGTAGTGAAGATGAGGACTGAGATGCTGTAATGCTGTCTGCTGGTCTCGTCTTGCCTTTCGCGGGGGTGAGGGGGGGGTGGTGGGTGGGGTGGTTTTTGGGGTTGGGTGTGTTGGGGTTTGTTTTTTGGTTTTGTTTTGTTTTTTTTTTTGTTTTGTTTGTTTTTTGTTTTTTTGTTGTTGTTGTTGGGTTGGGGTTTTGGGGAGAGATAAGCAAGGGGAGGAAAGCTGTGAGAAGCTTGCTTTAATTATGATGGAACCTAGAAGTTTTTATGAGAATTAGGGTCTCCTCCTGTTGGTTGCAATAACTTGTATTCCCTACATCGAAGACTACGCAGCTCACATACATTTGACGTAAACATTGGAAAGACTTGGTTGTAACATTGCCCATTCCATCTGTCATTTTGCTTCCCATCACTGGCAAGCTGTCATCAGGACGCTGCTGTGCTTCCGGCGTGGCTTTAGCTGCATATCCAAACCAAAGCACTCCACAGGATGGTGTGAAGACAGTTAATGCCATCCCAGCCTAGCCCGGCTTAAGTGTTTCCAGGCTACCAGCATGGATTTATACGCTGGAATTCTTCTTGAATTACATTTTCTTGATCCTGTGTCCCTCCTAGGTGAATGTAATGGTGGTGGACAAGCAAAGCGCTGTGAAAATGCTGAAAGAAGAAGCTGAAAAGCTGGATGATCTTTACCATCAGAAGCTTAAGGTAGAACTTAGTTGATGACAATTTATCACTATTGATATCCTTATATCTAAATAGAAATATTACAGATAAGTTTGTGGTTTGTGGCTTTGTTTGGAAAACGCCCTTTGCTTCTCTGTTAACTTTTAAAATGCTCTCTACAAGATTTCAGTAGTAAAATTATTTTTGAAGGGTGAGTTTTCAGTAATTTACCAGAACTGCCAGTGTTGTTGATGGCAAAGTTTAGTTTGGTGCTCTGCTAAGCCAGTGTCAAGCGTCGTGTTCCCCAGCCAGATGATTACTTACATTCTGTACTCATCTTTCAGACACAAAAGGGAAAAGCCATTTTCTTACTCGTTTGTGATTTTTATTCTTTTAACCTAGAAAGAGTTGTTCATGATGTTCCACTTCTAAGCTATTTGAAGTATGTGAGTAGCACTTTTTGAGATCTGCTTTGAAGGGAAAATAGGTGCAACACAGACCTCGAAATGTGGTTAGAGAAATAAAGAAAAGGTTAGGCTGGGTTGGGGTAGAAGACGATACAGAAAATACCTGAAACTATGTTTGAGGGGATGTCCTTTTTAGTTTCTTATTATTCATTCTGAGTCTGGAGTTATTTCTGTGAATCCTGAACTGAAGTATCAGGATGTAATCAGGTAATATAAGAAGGAAAACCTAATTATTTGTGAGTTATGCAATTTTTTTTTCTTCCTCTTTCTTTATTCGCAGGAGGCAGAGGAGGAAGAGCAAAAATGTGCAAATGAACTGGAGTTGCTAGAGAAGCATAAAAAATTACTCGAGAGTGGTGTCAATGAAGGTCTCAGTGAAGCCACAAACGAACTGCACGATCTTCAGCGACAGTAAGGCCCATAACTTCAAGTGCTCTGTGTAGTTTATTTGGGGTTTATATGCTTTAAGGATAAAGACACTTTCTTGAAGCCTAACATCAGATCATTTGGTGAGCAGGTATCCATCTCAGTACCTCAGTTTCAAAAGTCAAAACCAAAAGATGCTTCTCCTCAACACTTGGTATTTTGCCAGAATATTTGTCTGCTGTATCAGAGCTCCCACTTTCCATGAAATTCTTTTCATGATATGGTTGTAGTAAGGGAATTAGTTTGTTTCCAAACTTATGTAACAAGTACATTTTACAGCCTAAAGTCTGGAAAAGCTGTTCTGACTGTTCTGACTCTAAGGTTCTTTGTTTCTTAATGATTAGCACAACACGGTCCTTTTTTCTTTTAACTATTAATATACAAATCTAACTTGGTTCAAATTAATGCCAGTAGTAAAATTAAGCGTGCAGATATATCAGACTTGGTGAAGTGGTCACTTTGGGTGTCAGGAATTCTATAATTACAGACATGACTTTGAGTGTCTTCACTTCATAGGTATCAAGTTGTTATGCAAACAACGACAGAAGAGAGCAGGAAAGCTGGTGACAACCTGAATCGCCTCTTAGAAGTGATTGCTACTCATGTAGTATCTATAGAGGTGAGCTGACCTTTGATATTCAGAAATCTTTCTAGAGACATTTGCAACTGCAGGTGAACACCTGGAAATTAGAACTTACTCTTTCCAGGAAGGTATCAGTTCTTTAGGGCTGCTGCACTCAGTCTGTGGATTCTAGTTGTATTTGTTGACAAAAGCTTTGGTATAAATAATCAAATTGATCATTATGCTCCAGGGGTAACATCCTGCCAGGCTTAGCCTGCTACTGGTAGGAGCCTTTCAGAGGAGTGTTGAACTGACTTCACCTGGGCAATGATGGTCTGAAGTGCTTTTAGCAGAGCTGGTACTATAGAACTCATGATAATCCTGATAATAAACTTTCTATACCTCTTTTTTAGAAATATCTTGATGAACAGAATGTGAAAATTGACAGAGACTATGAAGAATTCATGTCTGAAGACCTGTTGTCAACCTTGACCAGGATTCTCGACAGTTATAAAAAGAAGGCTGAAAATCTGTGATTACCATAAAGATGCTGGTGAAGTTTTTGCACGTCTGAAGCTCTGCTGTGGTGCCTCCTGTGGCGACGGGCACTGCTGGCCCTCAGCAGGGAAATGAAGCTTGAGCTCAAGGACATGTTAATGGACTTCCTTTCGTTTACTGACCCAAATGCATTTAAAGAATTAAACAATACATCTGCATTTTCGTAAGACAGGCTTTACTCAACTTCCTCCTTTTAATGTATTATACGTGGCTGCCAACATCTGAGACAAAACAACTGTGGAACAACTTGATTATACAGAAAAAAAATGGAATTAAATCCTCTGTGCTCTTTTGGGATCATTAGTAAGATGAGTACATTTAGCCTGCTAAAATAACCAACCTGAGTGGGCTTAAGATGGAACCGCAAGCGACAGCACCAACGCGGAGGGCACTGGCAACTCAAAGTACTGCCGATTAACAGCGGCGAGTGGTGGTTGCAGGTGCCCAAGAGCTGAGAAGCGTCACGCCTTCCTTTGGGGAGTGTAGTCTGCATTTTGTAATCCCTTCCCCAAGCCCTTCTTTTAGTAGCAAGACAATGTAAATATCCTTCCTGCTTGTCCCGTTGTGTGTGAAACCACCCCGAGGCCCCTCTTACATGAGTAAGACTTTTTTTTTTTTTTTAACTCATCTAGTCAAAGATGGTTTTGTTTTTATACAGCAGTCTTGTAAATAGCCTAGAAGAAAGATACTCAGTTTGAACTTTGAGTGCTTATAGTTGCAGGTGAAACCTCTCTGTACTTCCTGAATACGTATACCAGAGAGCTCTGAGCAGGGCAGCGTGTGTGCTCTGCCACTCCAGCTACTTGCTGACTAATAGTGGTGGCACTGGAAGGCTCTGAAATGAGTCCACATTCTGCTTGTCAGACCCCCTAGGACAGATACCAGTTTTTTCTTTTCTCCTTTAAGAAAGTAGCGCTATTAGCGTAGGGGGAGCTCCGACTCAAACCCTTCTCTTGAACATCTGCTTCTTTGTTCAGTGGTGGTGGAAGTGGTATCTACTCTGAGTATACCTTTGTGTGTTTAACAAATAAATTGGCACTTATGTCTGGGATGGTTTAGTCTACGCTCATATTTCCTAATAGAAGTTCTGAAGTACACGAGTGTTCCCAGGAGTTGAGAGAGAAACACCACTCCTTCAAATGTACAGTGATAGAGACTGCTGTCTCTTCAGAGCTCTGAGCAGCTGAGAGCTGAATGAAGCTGCTCCTTGATTCTGGAACGAGATACGATCTCTGACTGAAGCGCAGATCCCCTGGGACACACGAAAGGACTGGAGCTGACCATCCCAGTACAGGCTGCATGTAGAAACTGCATTGGCTTGGCCTCGGGGCCACTTTGGGAAGGCATGTATGAAACTGGATCTAGGGTGGAAATCTGGCTCTGGTGTGTCTGGTTTCAGATATTATGTGCTGTTTAACCTTTGAATTTTCTGTTCCTTTGCTATACCCCAGAAGCTTAATTTGACAGCTACAGAAGTTTCCTGAGGGGGGGGGGATCACTTCTGCTTCTCTTGGCCTCTTTCACTTTACCTTTACAAACTCAGGTTTTCCCCATTTCCCTCCTCAAATATCCATTTTGGATCTTTAGCATCTTTTTATTTCTTTTGTGATCTAATACATTTGCTACCTCAAGAAATACCCTTCTACTGAAACAGCCCCGTGAAGCCTCCGGAATGCCCCTGTTTCTCAAGAAGCACCTCTCTCCCAGGGGCTGCCTGGTACCCATCTGCCTCCCTGGCTGTGACTGGCCTTGTCTCCAGGCTCTTTCCCTCCAGTTTCACCTCCACTTGAGTATTTACTGGTTTGGCAAAGGCTGGGAAGCAGAAGAGAAGGTGGGGTGGGGGAGAGGGGGTGTGTGGAGCATGTATAAATAGTTTAAAACAAGCAAGGTGTACAGAACTGTTTCCCTTTTCCACCAGGATTCAGAACAGCAACTGCCTTTGTGCCAGCACAAATCACAGGGCCCTTCTGAGCCCCCTGAATGACTGGTGCACCCAGCTGCAAGGGAGGTCCTCCACCATCCTGCCTGGAAAAGAGAATCTGCAGTTACCCATTCTCACTATCCACCCTGTCTTAATTACCAAGGGTCATTCCATCACACAGAACCCCACCATGGAGGGGTGGGAAGGGTCCTCTGGAGATGCTCTGGTGCCAGCCCCACCCAGCAGGGTCACCCAGAGCAGGGGGCCCAGCAGCGCAGGGTCCAGGTGGGGTGGGAATCTCTCCAGACAAGGAGACTCCACAACCTCTCTGGGCAGCCTGGCACAGGCTCCCACACCCTCACACCAAGGAACTTGCTCCTCCTGTTTTCCAGGTGTAGAAATTCCTGATTTATTTCTTTCACTTCAGCCGCTGTTAAGCGGCTACACCAGCCCTACCGCTCCTCGGCAGCAGCCCAGCACAAAACCTGTTGGGTTCTGCACGCAAAACCCCGACAACGTTTCCAGGCCTTTACATTTTTGACTGACGTGCGATTTCCAGGGCTGAGGCCGAGCCCTGGCCGGTGGGTGGCGGCCTCCCCACCCCGGCCCCGCCGGGGCAGAAGAACCACAGCTTCAGGCCCCGCCCCTCCGGCCCCGCCCCCTCTTGCTCCGCCCATCGCGCAGGGCCCCGCCCCTCCCCGCGCGAGCAGCCGGTGGCGGGCTCGGCAGGCGGCAGGGCCTCAAGTGCTTCCGGGGCCGCGGCGCGGCGGTACCTTCCGCTCCCCGAGCTCCGCCCTTCGGGGCCTCCCGCCCGGCGCCGGCTCCTCCTTCTCCCGCGGCCGGGGCCTCCGCGCGGGCAGGGGGCGGCACCAGGCGGGGGAGCCCGCGGGCCAGGCAGGAGGCGTTCGCCGCGGTTGCTGCTGCTGCCGCCTCCGCCGCCGCCGCCATCGCTGCGGGACGGTTTCCGTCTCCTCGGCTCTCCCAACATGGCAGCGGCGGCGGGAGGCGGCCGCGGAGCTCGCAGGCCGGTGCTGCTGACGCCTCGCGGTGCCGGCGACCGCACCGTGTTTCTTTTCGACCGTCGCCGCGAGCAGGCGGACCCGGACGAGAAGGTGCTGAGCTACGGCAAGGACAGCTACCGCGGCTTCCGCAGCGCCGTCTGCCAGGTACCGCTGGGGGCGGCAGGGGGTGGGCTGGGGCAGGCTCATGGGATTGGCAGGAAGGGGTGCACTGTCTGTGACTGGTCCTAGGCTATGGTGTGAAGCTCTGCTAAGTGGAGCTAACGTGGGCTGCG